>JASANE010014689.1:0-39604 GCA_030248225.1 Trileptium ribeirensis
GGCAAAAAGTTCCAAACAGCGGGACATTATAGCGTGAATTCCGAATAAATTAAATGAAAGATTGCTGTTATCCTGTATTACGTGGCAGGTAACAAATGTATTTGGATCAAATATCTACAGCCCGTGCGGATTTAGGGGGAGAGTTCCTATGGCAATGCATGAGCTGTGATAGTAATTTGTATCAGATGTTCGCTGTATATATGTATTAAGTGCAATACATTTGATTTTACTATTTTATTTTATTTAGTAATTTTATATTTATATTTATTTCATCTATTTTCCCTTGGAATAGCAGTCGCGGATATATTCGAAAGGAGAAAATTCACTTCAAATTTTACTGATAATTTATATAATGGAATTGTATCGAGATCTTACTGTGCACGTTACTTTCACCAGTATATCTATAATAGCGCGATGCGAGTAACGATTCTTAGAAAGCAATGGATTTTAGTCAAAACTGTAATTATGACCCGAAAGATATGTAAATGTTTTCTCGGTGTTTATTACTGTACAATAGCTTGACTACTCGGTAAGGCACTAGAAATGACGCAATTATGTAAAACCGGTTTTGTTAGCCGTTTTGAACATTTTAAGAGACAACTTATGATTGTTGATGTATATATCTCATGCTTTGTTGCAATTGAGGAACTTGTATACTACGATGCTGATGTATTTACGATTTAGCTCTAAGGCAAAAGTGGCATATTATCACTTGTGTGGCATTTGATAATTGTAGTGCGATGACTGCGGACTGTCTGTTACAAACATGTAGAAGAGCACATTAAACACAATCAGACTTGATGGTTTATTGATATTTAATCATAGCTACTGCATACATCAGGGATATTTTTGTTCTTAATCTGTGAGTAAAAGAAACACGTTGCTTAAGTGTTAAAAAACTTGCACACAGCACATATATCAACAGTTCGCATAGGTAAACCATTGATATTATTGCTGTTGCACCTTAGATTGTAGAGGAATACCCCAATAGTTCAAAATACATCTTTGTTAATCTCAAAGATTTTAGAAATGATCATTATAATTTTATATAATGCCATATTTGAAATTGTACTCTCTACACGAACTTGCATGGCTAACCGGGCTAATATTACATTTAAACGTTTCTATATGTGTTTAGGAACCACCCTTTGATATATATATATCAAACCAAAACTTCTTTCACAAATATGCTAGATTATATCGTTGCAAATTTTTTGTGGGTCAGAGGCCTTTAGCTTTAACTTAATTTTGTTTCATGCATACTGCACCTTTAATTATAGTCCGTAAAAGACCACATCAACGAAATGTGAAAACTGAGGGGTAGCGTGAAGTTAAAGAAGATTTACCATATTCAGATTTTAAACAACTTAGGCTGGATAAACATTAATATCAGAATAACAAAGCTGTTCCCGTACAATGCACAAGGCATGACAAATAAGACTGTTCTGTAACTGGCTTTGGCTATGAAACCACACTGAAAATTTTTATGCTAAATATTAAGCAATTATATGATATTTATTTAACAGAGCTACGCTAAATTTCTTGCAATCCTATTTATTAAGTCGGAATTTATGCTAGCTTAGTATAACTATGTTAATTTTCCGAAACATAATTATGCTAAATAAAGACCTAGCGTACTTAACGCAAATTAAGCCAATTTTTTAATAAAGTATGCTTAAAGCTTAGAATTTAAGCATATTATTGTTAAATTCGAAGTATATTTGTTTTTGCTTCAAATATTAAAATAGCATAAATATGATTACATGTTTATTCTAATTGTTAAAGCTTAATATTAACAATAATATGTTGCAAAATTGTTGCAATAGGCATATTTTTGTGCTACAAATTAAGTAGGATTACATTACATTTTTACTATCGTAAGGCAATGATAAGTATATTAAACATAAGCATTTTCTGTCTACAGTAACTTTTATATTCAATGTTGGGTTTAACCAAGAGGTATTAGCAATAACAAATTATTGTGTGAGGATGATTCAAATTATAGTCAGTATTCCCGGTATGATTTCTTCAGCATATACTGGGATTTTAACACCTACTGTATGGCACTGATGCAGATTGCAAAAAACTTAAACACAAGTTTAAAATATTAAAATCTATTTTACACCTAAATCAATTTATCCTGCCAAAGATAGTTAATCATGTTTCCTAGTAATTTGCACTAATGCTAAAGTTTTATCACATCTGCAATTGCTAAAAACGGGCGGACGGTTAACCGTTTATTTTATTACTGTGGATTACGTTTAACTATCGGCGCATTATGTTATGTGTTATTAATCCATATGTAATCATTTCTAAGAGCAGTTGTTAGACAGCGCATGGTTTTGCGCTGAACTCAGTCGAAGTATGGTAGTACCTGTTATAACAATGTTAGAGTTTAAATGATGTCATAAAAATTTTCACGTTGTACGAGATCTGAGACATCGCAGTTGCAGGAATATTCAACAGCTCATTGACAACTAAGACAGCCAAACCGCTAATTTTGTGTTGGAATGGTGTTGACACTACCGTTGTTACAATATCTTGCTACTGATTGCCAATATTTTGTTTAAAATTTCACACTGTGTGTACATTTAACTGACTTTATAGCATCGATATTTTTCGAATACTGTAAAAACCTGCAGAATAGATAATCAAAAGTGTTAAGCTTTGGCCTTAAAAATAATGTACATTTAGCTAATATGATTTAAGGTTTTGGCATAGTTAGCTAATATGATTTATGGTTTTGGAAAATGCTTAAAATTTTGCTTACTGATACATATGAATTAAATTGATTTCAGAGTTGACTATAAAACACGAAGGGTTAAACGCATTTGCTTGCAGGGATACGACTAATCTTGCTGTTCTTTGGCAATGAATGGTGTGATTCGTTTTAATATCCAACCATATATAATTAAATTCATAAACAGCTATATTAGGCACCTGCTTCGCTAAATCTAAGATTAAATCTCTCTTGTAATCTCTAGCCGATAATTAAAAGCAATGGGGCTAAACTCAGGTCTCAACGTAGCATCAAGTTTGAACCCCCCCCCTGTTCAGCATACTCAAATATTTCCAGACAGCTTCATTGTAGTTGCGGAAACACAACACAGAGTATTTTGGTGAGGTGTGCGGCTTCCTGAATTGGATTTAAGAATGTGAAAATTAACTGCATTGTGCTGAGCATATAAGTCACAGGTTCACCAAAAAAGTGGAAACAATGTCGCATCCTAAAGCATACGTATGTTTTTGTGCTCTGTCGTATGCATTTTCTAAATATTTTGCCGCCGTAATTTTTTCATATATGCAAAATATTTATATTAACAAATTTTTGCAAATAATTTTATTTTGTAGCCAAATTAATACCATATCAAAAATTACTTTTAACAATGTAATCAATGTACCGTCCATATTAATAAATTTCCACCATAGTGCCATCAATGCTGTTATCAGAAAACAACTCTTACTACGGCGCAAAAAATGACGAATAATTTTTCCTTGTGGATTCCATATTCAATGGTAGTAATCATAGTGACATCGACTATTTCGCTGGTAACTCATGGTCACAACAAGCTCGATCACGGCGCTGGGCAATCATATTTGCCGGAACAGTGCTAAGCGTTGTAACAGCTGGTGGTAATTTACTTGTGATGCTATCGTTTAGAATCGATCGTTAGTTGCAAACGATAACTAACTATTTTTTTTTTCGCTTGCCGTCGCAGATCTTACTATCGGTTGTGTATCGTGTCCACTAATGACCATGTATACAGCACAAGGCGAATGGACTCTCGGCTATAACATCTGTCAGGTATGGCTTTGTATAGATTATGCAATGTCGAATGCATCTGTATACAATTTAATGTTAATAAGTGCCGACCGGTACTTTAGTGTCACATTTCCGCTTAGCTACCGGCCACGAAGAACTACTGGACGTGCGTTAGCCATGATCGGAGCGACATCTATTATATCGTTAGCGTTATGGCCGCCATGGATCGTCGCTTGGCCGTATATTGAAGGTCGATTTGCTGTAGCCAGCGACCATGCGTAATTCAATTTCTGGTGACCAATCCGTACGTGACAATTGCAACCATTGTCGCAGCCTTCTATGCGCCCGTTTTGGTTATGATTTGTTCTTATACACTAACGTCTACTGCACTGCAGCGAAACGTCATCGTGATTTTGAAAAAAGCGTAGCTGGACATCGACATTGCCAGCCACGGCAGCGAAATTTAGCCCCTTGGAGATAAGCGTGTTCGCGCTCCCAACACAGCTCAGGTTCAAACATTCAATAAGTATTACGTCCGCTGTATTCCAGAAACAAACTATGGTACGGTAAATATTAACGCTACAGATCGGTCTATGTCTACACTGGGAAGTCAAGGAAATTATCTCGAAATGGATCTAAAGCATGCACAAATAACATCAATCAAACAGTGTTACATGATAGAGGTCGCGGTGATAGAAACACTCAACGTGCTGACGTTACACAGTGCAGTAATTCTTAACACCAGTTGATACCGCTTTATTTCTCGACAAGTCAATCCAAACTGCTTTATGTCACCAAGATAATTCCAGAAGTAGGCTAGGTAAGCCCTTTAAGGAAACCGAGCCGACGGAGAAATGCGACGCTCTAAATCGGAACACGCAGCGAAAATACCAAAAAATTCTGCCAAAACCATTAGCGATGAGATTAAATCGCAGAAATGCTCCCCACCAGTCGCATCGCAAGATCATCTTAGTAAAAAATGATCAATATAAATCTATATTAAAGGCACCGCCCGCAGCAGTCCATCGTGATAATTTGCTTCGCCAATCTCGACGATACGACAAGTTACTACATCAGTTGAGAAGAACATTGACTGAGACAAAGTCTTCTGTACGGCATCAATACAAAAATAGTCAACGTTATAATGTTTTACATATTCATGACAGTGAACCGCAATCATTGCAAATAGATCAGCAAACCTGTCGTGTGTTTAGCCTGGGTAAAGATTTCGCGCAGCCTCTGACGCTGGAGTCAAACAAAAATATTAAAACAGATTAATATAGTCGACCGAAAATCACTGATTTAAGCAAAGAAACGGTGACTGATGTATGGATTTTAAGAAACTTGAAGCACAAATCCAAAAAAGAGACGTCTATTGATTTAAGCAAGGAATATCCTTTTGAGACAAAATCGGCATGTGACATGGTGTTTGATGCCAAATGCACTGCATTGTCGCTTGAATACAATTCCAATTACTTCGCTCAGTGGTCGAAAAATAGCGAAAGCATCACGTCAAAGCCAGGGCAATTGAAGGTCCATCGACGGTACTCAGCAAATCATTGCGCCGAAGCATCAAGACTGTGCCAACCGAAGTTTGGCCATACATGTACAACCGGAGAAAAATTTGCGGGCAACGAAAAGGGTGGGACAAATTCACATGCTTCGACAAGTTGTAGTGCGCACAGTTTAACCGATTTTTCACCTACTTTGCCCATAGCGCATTTGCCCATTGAACCTATTACAGATTTCAGTTCTGGGGGCTTCACCTGTGAGCCGGTTCACAGTTGGACGCAAATAACTACACCAAGTATTACGGGCTCATCCAACCGACTAGTTTCAATGAAGGCTACTGTTGAATCTTTTACAGACAACACAACGTCGCCTTCTGTATCATCAGGAAGTCGAAGCCGAGCATGCTGCAGTATTGACAGCTTAATTTCAATAGACAGGGAGCCAAATCTGCCTTATAGCAATAGACCTGGCACTTGTAGGCAGATATTTAGCTTAACCGATAACCTAGAGCATTATTGTGATCCTTCGGTGTCAGATAAATGTGTGGACAATAACCCTAATGTCGTCGGGAATCCGCAGTCGAAATATAATATTTCTGATCCAGTGGCACATGTTGATACAGCCATTTCGTTACATTCCGGATTATCTCATAATCTCAGTGAACTTGAAATACAGAAGCTCCACGAGGACAAAACAAGCGTTTTAGACAGCCCATTCGATTTTCCGTATGTATATACGGAAATATGTAAATGTGATGCAAGCGTCCCTGGCCTTGATGTCTCGTCACAATCATTTGCTGCCAACCAATTTGAAAAAGCAAACACATTGCCAAAATGGCTTCTTGAAGGAAGAACAATTACGGCAAAGTCCACCTTAGCAATGGAAACACAATCTTCAGTGCCATTAAACGTATTGATAACCCCGTCCAGTGGCGGACTACAGTCAGTGTCGACGTCAACGACTTGTTTCGGAACATCAGCTGGAAGTTATACTAAAACTGCGACTCAGACCAAAACTCCATCCAGCTCTAGCTTTAAGAGTGTTTTACGTAATGCGCGGACGGCGTTCCAAAACTACGTACCTAGAACCACTTCCACCACCAGATCTATCTGCAATGACCGCGGTCCAGAAGTAAGAAATGAAAAAGAACTGACGGAGGGCCGCAATATTGAAGAATGCCGCACTTTAAGCAGTAAATCGGACAATAAACCTAACTTCCAAGAACACTTTTCACTAAATAGATTCATAAATAATTTCTCCGGAACAGATAAACGGCTTACATTTTTGGCGAGCGACACTAGACTTAATCTGATGTCAACAACGGGACTTACTGGGTTATCCTCTGCGTGGAAGGCACGATCTCGATTTCAACGAAATAAAAAACTTTCGACCGCGACATCTTCAGCTGATAGCAAAGCTGCGAAGACATTAAGTGCAATTCTCCTAGCGTTCATTCTGACATGGGCACCATACAGCTTAATTATCTGCGTATCTGCTCTAGCACCAGACTCTGTTACAATACCTCCAGTATTATTTGTGTTGAGCTATTATTTGTGTTACCTTAACTCAACTGTAGAGAAATCCGCTCTTGTACCATTCTGTCAATACCAATATTTACTTTAAACCTACTTACGAATCTTAACTCTTGGCTTGTTGAAAAAGAAGCAGGAGAAGCACGCGCCGCCAGTTTTGAAAGAATACAGCCACACAAGCATCGAGCCTGTAATTCCTCCAGCAATCCCACATATACCCAAACTCTATACCCAGAGAAATTGCACAAGTCACTCATTGTACAAATATAGCATTTATATTATATTTAGCTGTGAGCATAAAATTGTTTCAAATCAGAGCACCTTGAAGAATCCATGTCTTCAAAATTTATAATGAGATCTTATAACTTCTCTAGTTTAGTTTTATAATACAATTTAAAATTTTCAGCAAGCTAGATAATGGCAATTTCGATTACAACATGTAAAATTCTGACACTGTTAGGTCATACATGTTAATACGGGAGTGTTATCCCCTGAGATTCGGACCCGACCTGCCCCCCTCCTCGTGCTGACAGGTCACCCGACTCCCATCTCTTCTGGAAGCGTTTTGGGAGCTGAACCCATAGTGCTTCTCAGCAGCGCCTTTGCGCACCCCACACCACCTTCGCCCTCCCCCGAATCCGGTTCCCCCTCGGTTGATCCATCTTATCTTTAGATAAACTTCCTATTTATAATCTAATCGAACGCTGCATAGTGATAGCAACCAATAAATAAATAAAAGCAAGCGTGCATATGGGAAGAGTATATCACTCCACAGCACTCCAATGTGAACCGGTGGTTTATATAATACAGGCGTATTTTACCTTTGGCTACTCTCCTCGTTTCCTTGGGGTGGGTTGGCTTCGACGTCCTCACGGTCGTGAGGTAGGCAGTTGTTTCTTGGAGCGTACCTCGGACCACCCACGTTTTGGAACGTCCGGTTGGATAAAATCCTGGGTCTCTCAGCTGCCGCGCACAAACCGTGAAGTGATTTACCAGAAATGAGGTTGTGTTGGCAAAAGGTTGAAAATATTCGAGCGAAACACGAATTTACAACAGAGAGGAGGGAAATGACATACTTTTCCTTAATGAGGTCTTTTGCTTGATAATACCAAGAGTGCATTAGGGTAGAGTATCATACTTCCCTGCACTCATGCAGCGTTCACAGATATATGTGTGCACTCACGGCGCATTGTAACGTGTATTGTCATGTTTATACCACAGAATTTGTGGAAATCATAATGCTTACTGCTACAGAATGTGTAGCTCCATATATTGCACTAAATTTGTATCAATATTCACAATTAGTTCTGCATTTAAAATAGCGAAGCGATACCACCTGTTGCTACAAAATATATTTGAATTCGAGTGGAATGAGACTTTTCAATTTTGGCTCTGGAGGGGGGTTGATGAGGTCCTGTCTGTGTGTGTCTGTCGCACCTGGATCTCCATAACGGTTGGGCGGATTTTGATGCAAGATAGCTCATTCGAACCGCAATGGTCGAATTAGGTGTAGTGACGGAGCCCGATTTTTGATATTTTTGCCGTGAGAAAAGTTATGGGGCAAAATGACGTCATTTTGGCCCATTTTTCTGGCAACCCCTCCAGTTTTTGCGAATTTTCTCAATAAGTCACGAGGTATCCGCAAACTCATAGGCCTATTCCATGTAGCTTTACCAGGGCTTTCCAATTATATATAATAAGTTTTTCAACCACTTCCCAATCTGGAGTCTATAAGCTTAGAGTTGGCACCAAATTTCATATTTGGTGAAAAGCGTGGGAAAAGCACCTGAATGTGCGTTTAGTGTTGGTTTTGGTGTCGGATATGGGGTTTTCTTAGCCGACAAGCTCATTGCGACTGTCAAAGATATTGTGTGGCAGATATTTTTAACACTTCTGCTTCATACTTGGTATGAAAAATGAGATTTTTCTCAAGTGTCTGTTTGAATTCTTTAACGTTCTTTTTACGGTCAATTTAGGGTTTTATTGAATTATTAAATTGTTAGTTAATTGTTTTTGTACTCGTTGTATGATGTTTTGTGTACTGTATACGTTGGCTATCAAAAGAGGCGGGCGTAACTATGACTCATCACTCACGGTTTATATAATGCTGCATCTGTGTACTGTGTGTAGGCTTTGTTTGTGCGTGCTTTCTACAACATACTTCGGGGGATTGTTCTCACCACTCGAATTCTGGCTCGCAAGCGAACTTCACTAGTTTACATGGAGCACTTGTATATTCTTTGGCAAAATGGTGCTCATGTACTATTATGCTATAATCTGTCTATATTTGTACTGCGAAATACCGTCGATGTAAAAATTAGCAAATAAACAGTGTGAAACATGACAGAGATATAGATACAGAAACACAATTTCATTGTGTTTGTTTTAAATACATATTTTTGCACTAATTATTGTATCATAAAATTGTCTATTCGTATACAAATGGGTATGTGGGTTTAAAGCTAGGATTGCCATTTTAAGTAAAATTCGCAAGCATTGTTTACCAAATTACATACGATAACAAAATTCCTTGAAAAAGAATATTGTTCAACTACGGCTTGAAATGCAAAATATACACACAAATGTTTTACATTCGCGCCCCGTTCATTGAACACGTGCAACGATAAGATATTTAAGACATTCCGCTAATCGATTGTCCGGTTATATGTGTTGGTTAAATCAAGTGAATCGCATTTCAGTTACTTCACAACCAGTAACCAGGTTAATCTCTCTTAAATCAGTGCAGAATTATTCTGTAATATTCTATTGTCCGATAACTAAAATCTGTGACTTTGAATTTGAAAATGCTTCTAGCAAAGCCATTGCACTCGTTTAAAAATTTGTCGTACAGCTGAAATGGGGTCATTGTTTCACTGGCTAAACAATACTACTGCTGTTTTACAAATCAAGCAATGTATTCACAACATCATTGTTTTGACAGAGTTTTGTATATATAACGACTAACCTGCCAAAATAACGATTAGCCACAGCCACAACTCAGCCCCCAGTATGTATAGTATGGAGTAGTTGGATATTAATGGCGAATAGTCTATATTGAGAAATGATGAAATTGGGAGCGGTCTGGGTGTGGCTAGAAGCACATAATGCCCTCTCCTGAATTCATTTTGGGCGGATAATGATCATTAATGAAAACTAATGTATATCTCTTCCATAGACTTATTTTTGTTAGAAATTGTAATAGCTCATAAATAAATTAGATCGTAAGTGAATGAACAGTAAAATAAGTAGATACGGCTTGACCGATATGGCGGTGCTAATGCTAAAAGATAAAGCATTTTGCGACACTCAGCCGAAGAATCAAGTCTATATCACAAGCAAATGCTACGCTGAGACCGTTCGATTACATACCGGAAAAGTTGAAAGATAAAATACAGATATGTTTTAAGATAATGCGTGTGACCACTTTATGTGCGTACAGCGGTTGGGTTGTTCCTTTTTCGAGCCAGTTCACGATTATAAAAGCGACGAACACGAGGAAATCACGATTTTCCCTTATGTACCCGCACGCTATTTGCGATACCGCAACGCGTAGCCGCAGTTCGCGGTCACTATTTCGTGATTTGGCATCGCATTATGCTGACTTCATTTTGGTAAAAATGAGATTACCAGTTGCGTTCTTTCTGGTACGTTATAATACAGAAATTGACTTCGAAATTGCTGTTTGATTCAGAATGTCATTTTTTGAACGCTAACAAACGTGCGAAATATACAAATGTGCGTGAACGCAAACTCCATTTGTACATCGCATAGCCAAAATTCGCGTTCACAAGCGAATATTATTGGTAAAAAAGTCAACGCGAATTTCTGCACGAATGAATTAGTGATTTTGACTAAAGAACAACTTTGGTGTGCGCACCTAAATTGGACTCACGCATAAAACTGTCGTTGGCAAAGAAATATATTTATAACGTTAACCAAATTTCGATAATATATAATCGTAGCAGTGAAACTTGGGTTCTAAGTCAGATGAATCAGTTAAGAGAAGATTGCCGTGAGATTGTACAACACGTCAACGAGTTAAAATCCAAGATATCCTGCATAGCTTCTGTGCATTACTCGCTAAGAAGGCAGCATAATCATATTAAAAATAGACGACGCTCAAAGGTGTATTGTTGGTGGGCTAATTCCTTGGTGTAAAATATTTTTTTTACAATTTGTTTACAAATTTTATTTAATGATTTTATTAAAACTGTCTCTTTTTACAAATAAAATTTTGTTTCATATATTTTGCCCTTGGGGTAACTACCAACTGCCAACTTCACAAACATATGAGTAACAAGCCAAAATTTCATTAAAAATATGAACTGTAGAAATGATAAATTAGCAATTTAACACATTCTTAGCACCTAATCAATTTCGATATATATGTGTTTCAAATAGCAGCTCTGACCAAATGTGCCTGTCAGCAAAACAGCTATGAAAGGAGCAAAAATTATTCATTCTTTACAATAATTGCAACCAACAAACTGTCATTGCGCAATGGATAAGGCCAAAATAGATAAGACGCGTTAGAAGTTGCAGTAGTTAAAAGACCAAGGTTAGTTTGGCTTATGGAATAATGGAGGCCATCTAAGGCAAAACTCGTTATTGCTGCTTTATATTGAATGCCGTAAGGGTAACAGAAACTGAAATAAAACGGTAGGACTGAAATAGATGAAACGTTTTAGAAGTTGTAGTAGTTATACGATCAAGTGTACTTTGGTTTAGCGAAATGTATTATCGAATAATGAACACCATCTAAGGAAAATCCCATTATATCTGCTTATATTGAGTGCCTTAACAGAAGAACTACTAATGTTCTTCGAAAACCGTTTAACCTCGCAATCAGCGCTACATATAGGCTGAATTCAAGAGTTATTCAATACCTCGCTTGTACAAGGGATATAATAATATAGAAAGGTTTCATCACAATTTACACAGTAACATAACACACTTGTTTACGGTTTAAATATAAAGACCTCAACACTCTGTTGACGATAACGTTGTGCAGTTGCAAGAGGTGCAGGTCACTGAACTAGAATATTCGGCATCTATTTTTAATTATAGTGCCGATTTACTGTTATAGTTGGAAACCAAGGACAGAAGCTGAAGGGATAGGACGGAAGTGGCCAAATTTTACCACCGTCCCCTCTCCCCTCCTCCACCCTCTCCCCCTCCAAAAAACAGGATAACTAACGGATTAAATGCAATTGATATGCAATGTACACTAGGACAAGTTCTGGCCTTAATGGATCCCAGCTGCACCATTTTTCTCCTCTATGGTGCCCGGAGGACACCGGCTTCCCCTATTCCCCAATGAGCATACGGTTAACCTAAAGGAAACGGCTTAGCTGAGTAGGCCGCCAGCGGATTAACCAGAGTGTTCGACCTGGCCACTATATTGGCCCATGCCTTAGTGATATGAATGTCCCCCCAAGAGAGGAACAACCGTTATACCTGCTGATAGATAGTAAGGCTGAGCCACCTTTCACTCATTTCCCAGGATCCCATTTATCTTAATTCCTCATCCCCAATTATTCTGAGCGTAGCCCCGACACTGTTCACGCTTTCAACTAAACTGATTCAGCCGAAAACTCGGTAGCTCTATGGGTTGCCTGAAAGCCGCTTTCAGGGCCTGATACATTATCTAGGTTTTGATGAAAAGAAATTTGTTGCTTTCTTTAATAGTGAACGTTTTACCTTACTTATTTTATCAAACTGCTAGCGAATGGTTCTCTTTCTTTATATTGAACTATTGCTTCAGATTAATTGGCAGGCCCATTTGTGAGGCCGACAAATAAGTTCCCCCTTTCCTTTCTTATCAGACAAGGCGGGAGCCAAACATATGCAGTATTACCAACTTTCCTTTTACGCGCTACCCGTTCTTATGCCTAAACTTGAATTCTGTTTGTATCCTACGTGATCAACAGAGCGTAGAGCCACCTGCAAACGCCGGTTGCCATGAGGTCGTCACCCTGTCGAAGATATTCACTGTTTTTATCTTCTGAACTTTCAGTAATCGAGACTTAATTGGGAGCTATAGCGAGCTGTTCGAGGTAACGCATCCGGGGTAACGTTGCCTGCCCGCTGTATTCAATTTTATTTAAAAAGAACTGACGCGGCTCCCTACCGTAGCTACAAGGAGTGAGAGCTCGCATCTGGGCTTTTGCACATGGCTTTTCGCATTATTTCTAAAATCTCATGAGGGCATGCACTCGAATTTATGTGGTGAGCTCGGCGACTTGCCCTTAAGGCATTTGGGCTCCTCGTACTTCGTGTCGCAGCTGATCCCATCTTCTAACTTGCTCATCTTTTTAACAATTTTATGGCCTGCCTGAAGAAGTCATTCGCATAACCATGGTCGAACACTCTGGTTAATCCGCTGGCCGCCTACTCAACTAAGCCGTTTCCTTTAATGCCTATGCTCATTGGGGAATAGGGGAAGCCGGTGTCGTCCGGGAACCATAGAGGAGAAAATGGTGCAGCTGGGATCCATTAAGGCCATAACTTGTCCTAGTGTACATTGCATAATCAATTGCTTTTAATCCGTTAGTTATCCTGTTTTTTGGAGGGGGAGAGGGTGGAGGAGGGGAGAGGGGACGGTGGTAAAATTTGGCCACTTCCGTCCTATCCCTTCAGCTTCTGTCCTTGCTTTCCAACTATAACAGCAAATCGGCAATATAATTAAAAATATATGCCGAATATTCTAGTTCAGTGACCTGCACCTCTTACAACTGCACAAAGTTTTCGTCAACAGAGTGTTGAGCTCTTTATATTTAAACCGAAAACAAGGGTGTTATGTTACTGTGTAAATTGTGATGAAACCTTTGTATATTATTATATCCCTTGTACAAGCGAGGTATTGAATAACTCCTGAATTCAGCCTATATGTAGCGCTGATTGCGAGGTTAAACGGTTTTCGAAGAACATTAGTAGTTCTTCTGTTAAGGCACTCAATATAAGCAGATATAGTGGGATTTTCCTTAGATGGTGTTCATTATTCGATAATACATTTCGCTAAACCAAAGTACACTTGATCGTATAACTACTACAACTTCTAAAACGTTTCATCTATTTCAGTCCTACCGTTTTATTTCAGTTTCTGTTACCCTTACGGCATTCAATATAAAGCAGCAATAACGAGTTTTGCCTTAGATGGCCTCCATTATTCCATAAGCCAAACTAACCTTGGTCTTTTAACTACTGCGACTTCTAACGCGTCTTATCTATTTTGGCCTTATCTATTACGCAATGACAGTTTGTTGGTTGCAATTATTGTAAAGAATGAATGATTTTTCCTCCTTTCATAGCTGTTTTGCTGACAGGCACATTTGGTCAGAGCTGCTATTTGAAACACATACATATCGAAATTGATTAGATGCTAAGAATGTGTTGAATTGCTAATTTATTATTTCTACAGTTCATATGTTTAATGAAATTTTGGCTTGTTACTCATATGTTTGTTAAGATGGCAGTTGGTGGTTACCCCAAGGGCAAAATATATGAAACAAAATTTTATTTGTAAAATGAGACAGTTTTAATAAAATCATTAATTAAAATTTGTAAAAAAATTGTAAAAAAATATTTTACACCAAGGAATTAGCCCACCAACAATACACCTTTGAGCGTCGTCTGTTTTTAATATGATTACGCTGCTTTCTTAGCGAGCAATGCACAGAAGCTATGCAGGATATCTTGGATTTTAACTCGTTGACGTATTGTAGAATCTCACGGCAATCTTCTCTTAACTGATTCATCTGACTTAGTATTACTTTTACCGCTACGATTATATATTATCGAAATTTGGTTAACGTTATAAATAATTTGCCAACGACAGTTTTATGCGTCAGTCCAATTTAGGTGCGCACACCAAAGTTGATCTTTAGTCAAAATCACGAATTCATTCGTGCAGAAATTCGCGTTCACTTTTTATCCAATAATATTCGCTTGTGAACGCGAACATGGGCTATGCGATGTACAAGTGGAGTTTGCGTTCACGCACATTTGTATATTTCGCACGTTTGTTAGGGTTCAAAAAATGACATTCTGAATCAAACAGCAATTTCGAAGTCAATTTCTGTATTATAACGTACCAGAAAGAACGCAACTGGTAATCTCATTTTTACCAAAATGAAGTCAGCATAATGCGATGCCAAATCACGAAATAGTGACCGCGAACTGCGGCTACGCGTTGCGGTATCGCAAATAGCGTGCGGGTACATAAGGGAAAATCGTGATTTCCTCGTGTTCGTCGCTTTTATAATCGTGAACTGGCTCGAAAAAATAACAACCCAACCGCTGTACGCGCATAAAGTGGTCTCACGCATTATCTTAAAACATATCTGTATTTTATCTTTCAACTTTTCCGGTATGTAATCGAACGGTCTCAGCGTAGCATTTACTTGTGATATAGACTTGATTCTTCGGCTGAGTGTCGCAATAATCTTTTAGCATTAGCACCGCCATATCGATCAAGCCGTATCTACTTATTTTACTGTTCATTCACTTACGATCTAATTTATTTATGAGCTATTACAATTTCTAACAAAAAAAATTCTATGGAAGAGATATACATTAGTTTTCATTAATGATCATTATCCGCCCAAAATGAATTCAGGAGAGGGCATTATGTGCTTCTAGCCACACCCTGACCGCTCCCAACTTCATCATTTCTCAATATAGACTATTCGCCATTAATATCCAACTACTCCATACTATACATACTGGGAGCTGAGTTGTGGCTGTGGCTAATCGTTATTTTGGCCGGTTAGTCGTTATATATACAAAACTCTGTCAAAACAATGATGTTGTGAATACATTGCTTGGTTTGTAAAACAGCAGTAGTATTGTTTAGCCAGTGAAACAATGACCCCATTTCAACTGTACGACAAACATTTAAACGAGTGTAATGGCTTTGCTAGAAGCATTTTCAAATTCAAAGTCACAGATTTTAGTTATCGGACAATAGAATATTACAGAATAATTCTGCACTGATTTAAGAGAGATTAACCTGGTTACTGGTTGTGAAGTAACTGAAATGCGATTCACTTGATTTAACCAACACATATAACCGGACAATCGATTAGCGGAATGTCTTAAATATCTTATCGTTGCACGTGTTCAATGAACGGGGCGCGAATGTAAAACATTTGTGTGTATATTTTGCATTTCAAGCCGTAGTTGAACAATATTCTTTTTCAAGGAATTTTGTTATCGTATGTAATTTGGTAAACAATGCTTGCGAATTTTACTTAAAATGGCAATCCTAGCTTTAAACCCACATACCCATTGTATACGAATAGACAATTTTATGATACAATAATTAGTGCAAAAATATGTATTTAAGACAAACACAATGCAAATTGTGTTTCTGTCATCTATATCTTGTCATGTTTCACACTGTTTATTGCCAATTTTTACATCGACGGTATTTCGAGTACAAATATAGACAGATTATAGCATAATAGTACATGAGCACCATTTTGCCAAAGAATATACAAGTGCTCCATGTAAACTAGTAAAGTTCGCTTGTGAGCCAGAATTCGAGTGGTGTGAACAATCCCCCGAAGTCTGTTGTAGAAAGCACACACAAACAAAGCCTACACACAGTACACAAGTGCAGCATTATATAAACCGTGAGTGATGAGTCATAGTTACGCCCGCCTCTTTTGATAGCCAACGTATACAGTAGACAAAACATCATACAACGAGTACAAAAACAATGAGCTAACAATTTAATAATTCAATAAAACCCTAAATTGACCGTGAAAAGAACGTTAAGGAATTCAAACCGACACTTGAGAAAAATCTCATTTTTCATACCAAGTATGAAGCAGAAGTGTGAAAAATATTTGCCACACAATATTCTTGACACTCGCAATGACCTTCTCGGCTAAGAAAACCCCATATCCGACACTAAAACCAACACTAAACACACATTCAGGTGCTTTCCCACGCTTTTCACGAAATATGAAATTTGGCGCCAACTATAAGCTTATAGACTCCAGATTGGGAAGTAGTTGAAAAACTTGTTATATATCATTGGAAAGCTCTGGCAAAGCTACATGGAATAGGCCTATTAGTTTGCGGATACCTTGTGTACTTATTGAGAAAAGTCGCAAAAACTGGAGGGGTTGCCAGAAAAATGGACCAAAATGACGTCATTTTGCCCCATAACTTTTCTCACTGCAAAAATATCAAAAATCGGGCTTCGTCACTACACCTAAATAGACCATTGCGGTTCAAATGAGCTATAGTGCATCAAAATCTGCTCAACCGTTTTCGAGATCCAGGTGCGACACACAGACACACACAGACACACACAGACAGGACCTCCTCAACCCCACTCCGGAGCCAAAATTGAAAATTCTCATTCCACTCGAATTCAAATATATTTTGTAGCAACAGGTGGCATCGCTTCGCTATTTTAAATGCAGAACTAATTGTGAATATTGATACAAATTTAGTGCAATAAGGAATATGGAGCTACACATTCTGTAGCAGTAAGCATTATGATTTCCACAAATTCTGTGGTATAAACATGACAATACACGTTAAAATGCGCCGTGGTGCACACATATATCTGTGAACGCTGCACGAGTGCAGGGAAGTATCATACTCTACCCTAATGCACTCTTGGTATTATCAAGCAAAAGACCTCATTAAGGAAAAGTATGTCATTTCCCTGCTCTCTGTTGTAAATTCTTGTTTCGCTCGAATATTTTCGACCTTTTGCCAACACAACCTCATTTCTGGTAAATCACTTCACGGTTTGTGCGCGGCAGCTGAGAGACTCAGGATTTTATCCAACCGGACGTTCCAAAACGTGGGTGGTCCGAGGTACGCTCCAAGAAACAACTGCCTACCTCACGACCGTGAGGACGTCGAAGCCAACCCACCCCAAGGAAACGAGGAGTGTAGCCAAAGGTAAAATACGCCTGCATTATATAAACCACCGGTTCACATTGGAGTGCTGTGGAGTGATATACTCTTCCCATATGCACGCTTGCTTTTATTTATTTATTGGTTGCTATCACTATGCAGCGTTCGATTAGATTATAAATAGGAAGTTTATCTAACAGTATAGATGGATCAACCGCAGGGGGTAACCGGATTCGGGGGAGGGCGAAGGTGGTGTGGGGTGCGCAAAGGCGCCGCCGAGAAGCATCTATGGGTTCAGCTCCCAAAACGCTTCCAGAAGAGATGGGAGTCGGGTGACCTGTCAGCACGAGGAGGGGGGCAGGTCGGGTCCGAATCTCAGGGGATAACACTCCCGTATTAACATGTATGACCTAACAGTGTCAGAATTTACATGTTGTAATCGAAATTGCCATTATCTAGCTTGCGGAGCTCTAAATTGTATTATAAAACTAAACTAGCAGAAGTTATAAGACTGCATTATAAACTCTGAAGACATGGATTTCAAGGTGTCTCTGATTGAAAGCATTTTATGCTCACAGCTAAATATAATATAAATGCTATATTTGTACAATGAGTGACTTGTGCAATTCTTCTTGGTATGAGTTTGGTATACGCGGCATTGCTGGCAGTGAATTAGGCTCATGCTTGTGTGGCTGCAATTCTTTCAAAAACTGTCGGCGCGTGCTTTCTGTCTGCTTCTTTTTCAACAAGCCAAGAGTTAAGATTCGTAAGTAGGTTTGACGAAATTTTGGATTGCACAATGCGTACAAGAGCGGATTTACAGTTGAGTTAAGGTAACACAAATAATAGCTCAACACAAATAATACTGGAGGTATTGTAACAGAGTCTGGTGCTAGAGCAGATACGCAGATAATTAAGCTGTATGGTGCCCATGTCAGAATGAACGCGAGGAGAATTGCACTTAATGTCTTCGCAGCTTTGCTATCAGCTGAAGATGTCGCGGTCGAAAGTTTTTTATTTCGTTGAAATCGAGATCGTGCCTTCCACGCAGAGGATAACCCAGTAAGTCCCGCTGTTGACATCAGATTAAGTCTAGTGTCGCTCGCCAAAAATGTAAGCCGTTTATCTGTTCCGGAGAAATTATTTATGAATCTATTTAGTGAAAAGTGTTCTTGGAAGTTAGGTTTATTGTCCGATTTACTGCTTAAAGTGTGGCATTCTTCAATATTGCGGCCCTCCGTCAGTTCTTTTTCATTTCTTACTTCTGGACCGCGGTCATTGCAGATAGATCTGGTGGTGGAAGTGGTGCTAGGTACGTAGTTTTGGAACGCCGTCCGCGCATTACGTAAAACACTCTTAAAGCTAGAGCTGGATGGAGTTTTGGTCTGAGTCGCAGTTTTAGTATAACTTCCAGCTGATGTTCCGAAACAAGTCGTTGACGTCGACACTGACTGTAGTCCGCCACTGGACGGGGTTATTAATACGTTTAATGGCACTGAAGATTGTGTTTCCATTGCTAAGGTGGACTTTGCCGTAATTGTTCTTCCTTCAAGAAGCCATTTTGGCAATGTATTTGCTTTTTCAAATTGGTTGGCAGCAAATGATTGTGACGAGACATCAAGGCCAGGGACGCTTGCATCACATTTACATATTTCCGTATGTATAGCCAAATCGAATGGGCTGTCCAAAACGCTTGTTTTGTTCTCGTGGAGCTTCTGTATTTCAAGCTCACTGAGATTATGAGATAATCCGGAATGTAACGAAATGGCTGTATCAACATGAGCCACTGGATCAGAAATATTATATTTCGACTGAGGATTCCCGACGACATTAGAGTTATTGTCCACACATTTATCTGACACCGAAGGATCACAATAATGCTCTAGGTTATCGGTTAAGCTAAATATCTGCCTACAAGTGCCAGGTCTATTGCTATAAGGCAGATTTGGATCCCTGTCTATTGAAATTAAGCTGTCAATACTGCAGCATGCTCGGCTTCGACTTCCTGATGCTACAGAAGGCGACGTTGTGTTGTCTGTAAAAGATTCAACAGTAGCCTTCATTGAAACTAGTCGGTTGGATGAGCCCGTAATACTTGGTGTAGTTATTTGCGTCCAACTGTGAACCGGCTCACAGGTGAAGCCCCCAGAACTGAAATCTGTAATAGGTTCAATGGGCAAATGCGCTATGGGCAAAGTAGGTGAAAAATCGGTTAAACTGTGCGCACTACAACTTGTCGAAGCATGTGAATTTGTCCCACCCTTTTCGTTGCCCGCAAATTTTTCTCCGGTTGTACATGTATGGCCAAACTTCGGTTGGCACAGTCTTGATGCTTCGGCGCAATGATTTGCTGAGTACCGTCGATGGACCTTCAATTGCCCTGGCTTTGACGTGATGCTTTCGCTATTTTTCGACCACTGAGCGAAGTAATTGGAATTGTATTCAAGCGACAATGGAGTGCATTTGGCATCAAACACCATGTCACATGCCGATTTTGTCTCAAAAGGATATTCCTTGCTTAAATCAATAGACGTCTCTTTTTTGGATTTGTGCTTCAAGTTTCTTAAAATCCATACATCAGTCACCGTTTCTTTGCTTAAATCAGTAGATTTCGGTCGACTATATCCATAATCTGTTTTAATATTTTTGTTTGACTCCAGCGTCAGAGGCTGCGCGAAATCTTTACCCAGGCTAAACACACGACAGGTTTGCTGATCTATTTGCAATGATTGCGGTTCACTGTCATGAATATGTAAAACATTATAACGTTGACTATTTTTGTATTGATGCCGTACAGAAGACTTTGTCTCAGTCAATGTTCTTCTCAACTGATGTAGTAACTTGTCGTATCGTCGAGATTGGCGAAGCAAATTATCACGATGGACTGCTGCGGGCGGTGCCTTTAATATAGATTTATATTGATCATTTTTTACTAGATGATCTTGCGATGCGACTGGTGGGGAGCATTTCTGCGATTTAATCTCATCGCTAATGGTTTTGGCAGAATTTTTTGGTATTTTCGCTGCGTGTTTCGATTTAGAGCGTCGCATTTCTCCGTAGGCTCGGATTTCCTTAAAGGGCTTACCTAGCCTACTTCTGGAATTATCTTGGTGACATAAAGCAGTTTGGATTGACTTGTCGAGAAGTAAAGCGGTATCAACTGGTGTTAAAGAATTACTGCACTGTGTAACGTCAGCACGTTGAGTGTTTCTATCACCGCGACCTCTATCATGTAACACTGTTTGATTAGATGTTATTTGTGCATGCTTTAAATCCATTTCGAGATAATTTCCTTGACTTCCCAGTGTAGACATAGACCGATCTGTAGCGTTAATATCTACCGTACCATAGTTTGTTTCTGGAATACAACGGACGTAATACTTATTGAATGTTTGAACCTGAGCTGTGTTGGGAGCGCGAACACACTTATCTCCAAGGGCTAAATTTCGCTGCTGTGGCTGGCGATGTCGATGTCCAGCTACGCTTTTTTCAAAATCACGATGACGTTTCGCTGCAGTGCAGTAGACGTTAGTGTATAAACAAATCATAACCAAAACGGGCGCATAGAAGGCTGCGACAATGGTTGCAATTGTCACGTACGGATTGGTCACCAGAAATTGAATTACGCACTGGTCGCTGGCTACAGCAAATCGACCTTCAATATACGGCCAAGCGACGATCCATGGCGGCCATAACGCTAACGATATTATATATGTCGCTCCGATCATGGCTAACGCACGTCCAGTAGTTCTTCGTGGCCGGTAGCTAAGCGGAAATGTGACACTAAAGTACCGGTCGGCACTTATTAACATTAAATTGTATACAGATGCATTCGACATTGCATAATCTATACAAAGCCATACCTGACAGATGTTATAGCCGAGAGTCCATTCGCCTTGTGCTGTATACATGGTCATTAGTGGACACGATACACAACCGATAGTAAGATCTGCGACGGCAAGCGAAAACAAAAAATAGTTAGTTATCGTTTGCAACTGACGATCGATTCTAAACGATAGCATCACAAGTAAATTACCACCAGCTGTTACAACGCTTAGCACTGTTCCGGCAAATATGATTGCCCAGCGCCGTGATCGAGCTTGTTGTGACCATGAGTTACCAGCGAAATAGTCGATGTCACTATGATTACTACCATTGAATTCTGGAATCCACAAGGAAAAATTATTCGTCATTTTTGCGCCGTAGTAAGAGTCGTTTTCTGATAGCAGCATTGATGGCACTATGGTGGAAATTTATTAATATGGACGGTACATTGATTACATTGTTAAAAATAATTTTGATATGGTATTAATTTGGCTACAAAATAAAATTATTTGCAAAAATTTGTTAATATAAATATTTTGCATATATGAAAAAATTACGGCGGCAAAATATTTCGAAAATGCATACGACAGAGCACAAAAACATACGTATGTCTTAGGATGCGACATTGTTTCCACTTTGGTGAACCTGTGACTTATATGCTCAGCACAATGCAGTTAATTTTCACATTCTTAAATCCAATTCAGGAAGCCGCACACCTCACCAAAATACTCTGTGTTGTGTTTCCGCAACTACAATGAAGCTGTCTGGAAATATTTGAGTATATTGAACACAATTCAAGATCAAACTTGATGCTACGTTGAGACCTGAGTTTAGCCCCATTGCTTTTAATTATCGGCTAGAGATTACAAGACACGAATAATCTTAGATTTAGCGAAGCAGGTGCCTAATATAGCTGTTTATGAATTTAATTATATATGGTTGCATCTTAAAACAAATCACACCATTCATTGCAAAGAACAGCAAGATTAGTCTAATTTTAGCAAGCAAAATAGTTTAACCCTTCGTGTTTTATAGTCAACTCTGAAATCAATTAATTCATATGTATCAGTAAGCAGATCTAAGCATTCCAAAACCATAAATCATATTAGCTAACTATGCCAAAACCTTAAATCATATTAGCTAAATGTACATTATTTTTAAGCCAAACTAACACTTTTGATTATCTATTCTGCAGTTTTTACAGTATTCGAAAAATATCGATGCTATAAAGTCAGTTAAATGTACACACAGTGTGAAATTTTAAACAAAATATTGGCAATCAGTAGCAAGATATTGTAACAACGGTAGTGTCAACACCATTCCAACACAAAATTAGCGGTTTGGCTGTCTTAGTTGTCAATGAGCTGTTGAATATTCCTGCAACTGCGATGTCTCAGATCTCGTACAACGTGAAAATTTTTATGACATCATTTAAACTCTAACATTGTTATAACAGGTACTACCATACTTCGACTGAGTTCAGCGCAAAACCATGCGCTGTCTAACAACTGCTCTTAGAAATGATTACATATGGATTAATAACACATAACATAATGCGCCGATAGTTAAACGTAATCCACAGTAATAAAATAAACGGTTAACCGTCCGCCCGTTTTTAGCAATTGCAGATGTGATAAAACTTTAGCATTAGTGCAATTACTAGGAAACATGATTAACTATCTTGGCAGGATAAATTGATTTAGGTGTAAAATAGATTTTAATATTTTAAACTTGTGTTTAAGTTTTTTGCAATCTGCATTAGTGCCATACAGTAGGTGTTAAAATCCCAGTATATGCTGAAAAATTCATACCGGGAATACTGACTATAATTTGAATCATCCTCACACAATAATTTGTTATTGCTAATACCTCTTGGTTAAACCCAACATTGAATATAAAAGTTACTGTAGACAGAAAATGCTTATGTTTAATATACTTATCATTGCCTTACGATAGTAAAAATGTAATGTAATCCTACTTAATTTGTAGCACAAAATATGCCTATTGCAACAATTTTGCAACATATTATTGTTAATATTAAGCTTTAACAATTAGAATAAACATGTAATCATATTTATGCTATTTTAATATTTGAAGCAAAAACAAATATACTTCGAATTTAACAATAATATGCTTAAATTCTAAGCTTTTAAGCATACTTTATTAAAAAATTGGCTTAATTTGCGTTAAGTACGCTAGGTCTTTATTTAGCATAATTATGTTTAGCAAAATTAACATAGTTATACTAAGCTAGCATAAATTCCGACTTAATAAATAGGATTGCAAGAAATTTAGCGTAGCTCTGTTAAATAAATATCATATAATTGCTTAATATTTAGCATAAAAATTTTCAGTGTGGTTTCATAGCCAAAGCCAGTTACAGAACAGTCTTATTTGTCATGCCTTGTGCATTGTACGGGAACAGCTTTGTTATTCTGATATTAATGTTTATCCAGCCTAAGTTGTTTAAAATCTGAATATGGTAAATCTTCTTTAACTTCACGCTACCCCTCAGTTTTCACATTTCGTTGATGTGGTCTTTTACGGACTATAATTAAAGGTGCAGTATGCATGAAACAAAATTAAGTTAAAGCTAAAGGCCTCTGACCCACAAAAAATTTGCCAACGATATAATACAGCATATTTGTGAAAGAAGTTTTGGTTTGATATATATATATCAAAGGGTGGTTCCTAAACACATATAGAAACGTTTAAATGTAATATTAGCCCGGTTAGCCATGCAAGTTCGTGTAGAGAGTACAATTTCAAATATGGCATTATATAAAATTATAATGATCATTTCTAAAATCTTTGAGATTAACAAAGATGTATTTTGAACTATTGGGGTATTCCTCTACAATCTAAGGTGCAACAGCAATAATATCAATGGTTTACCTATGCGAACTGTTGATATATGTGCTGTGTGCAAGTTTTTTAACACTTAAGCAACGTGTTTCTTTTACTCACAGATTAAGAACAAAAATATCCCTGATGTATGCAGTAGCTATGATTAAATATCAATAAACCATCAAGTCTGATTGTGTTTAATGTGCTCTTCTACATGTTTGTAACAGACAGTCCGCAGTCATCGCACTACAATTATCAAATGCCACACAAGTGATAATATGCCACTTTTGCCTTAGAGCTAAATCGTAAATACATCAGCATCGTAGTATACAAGTTCCTCAATTCCAACAAAGCATGAGATATATACATCAACAATCATAAGTTGTCTCTTAAAATGTTCAAAACGGCTAACAAAACCGGTTTTACATAATTGCGTCATTTCTAGTGCCTTACCGAGTCGTCAAGCTATTGTACAGTAATAAACACCGAGAAAACATTTACATATCTTTCGGGTCATAATTACAGTTTTGACTAAAATCCATTGCTTTCTAAGAATGGTTACTCGCGTGATAGCACTATTATAGATATACTGGTGAAAGTAACGTGCACAGTAAGATCTCGATACAATTCCATTATATAAATTATCAGTAAAATTTGAAGTGAATTTTCTCCTTTCGAATATATCCGCGACTGCTATTCCAAGGGAAAATAGATGAAATAAATATAAATATAAAATTACTAAATAAAATAAAATCGTAAAATCAAATGTATTGCACTTAATACATATATACAGCGAACATCTGATACAAATTACTATCACAGCTCATGCATTGCCATAGGAACTCTCCCTAAATCCACACGGGCTGTAGATATTTGATCCAAATACATTTGTTACCTGCCACGTAATACAGGATAACAGCAATCTTTCATTTAATTTATTCGGAATTCACGCTATAATGTCCCGCTGTTTGGAACTTTTTGCCCCTATAGTCGCGACCCTACCGTATTGAAAGTCCGGTCCACACCCATACCGTAAATCAATTCCTGCTGGCATGAAAACACGCCTTTAGTTACTACATTTTTGTTTACGGTGTCGCACATTTCTTATCTACCATTTTTTCGCGAATTAACATTAACAGGAACGTCTGTAGCTAATTTATTTAGTTGTGTGTTGTTATTTTTTGAAACTCTATATTGTTATCTAAGACCCTATATATGTTGACAAGACGTTATGCTGCACACCGTTAATCAAATTATAAAGAAAACACGTTGTCCTTGGCACCGTCGGAAAATAACATTACCCCTAGCTAAACTGCTTTTGACAATTTTTAGAAATAACATCAGGGTGTCTAAGACACACTATTATCGAGACTATGTCAGACACTGTGTGGGCTAAATAGGTTGAAAATATTACAACGTGAATGTTGTATTACGTCCAAAATAGAAGTTTTGAAAGCTGTAAAGAACGACCGTCACTGAATATAATTAGTACCTAATGATAAAATACAGTATCTGCAATGTAGTTTTCCAAATCGCGTTCATAAATTAGCGCTGTATGCCTCAGTTTCTGTACGTGATACACAGTTGGAATGCACAGATTAGAAATTGATGCTTTGTCGAATAAAATCATTTGGCAGCTGTGGGTGAATAAACATTAAGATTGTAGATAGCAACTATAAACCTAAGTTTTCCTAAGCAAAAATTTACATTGTATATTCGACGCTGCATTTACCCACGATGACGACAACTATTAATTATCACGCTTTTCAAAAAGTCATCATTTTGATGTATGATTTCACATTTAACGGACTATAGATGTACACACTGCACCAAATAAAACTGTTTCCAGAAGCTTAGGTGAACTGAATATTTTCAGCTACGACGAAAAGTCATATATACTACTTAGTAACAGAAAATGAATACGCCCAATGTGGAAATCCAGTGTATGATATTAGTTTTCGACAGGTATGTCTCAAGTTGATTTTGCTCAAGGATAGTTATGCTTGAATTTTAAGCACGATAATTTTACAAGTACTAAAATAACTCTACAGATCATAAGATATGGTTAAATTTTATCAGCTTATATACCATTAAACGATTGCGTACATTAACATATGTACTTACATGTTTCTACATGTTACTAATCCTTTTCAGTGTTTTAAATAATGTCTAAAACGCTAGTGTACCTACCGTATTTATCTCACTGTAATATTACTTTTTAATAATAAACAAGGAGCTCGACACCATTGTTGCAACCCTAAATGAAACCAAATGTAGATATCGTAATATTTAATTTGCCGCCGATTATACCCATGCTGTTAATATTTTCATGGTGCGTTTGTATATGGGTATAATAAGCATAGTACTACCGACTACGAGAGAGAGAGAGAGAGAGAGAGAGAGAGAGAAAGAAATGGCTTGAAAATGATTTGTGGTTTTCGTGCATTGATGATATATCTATATATATATATCTATATACCTCCGGTTATGGCAAAGTGCAGGTCGCAGTTACCGGAATATGGTTTCGGGTAATTTCAGCGGACTAGAGGTCCCCCTTTCATTGGATATCTGCATGGCGACTTCTATAACTAGTAACTCTATCGAGATTGCAGAACGTAGTGAAGCATAGGTGCACCTACGCTTTTAGCGTGCACATCAAATCATTCAAGCATTCGTCGATATGCTATATGCGGACATCACACAATACCAGCACAAGTTAAAACAAAACTAACACCGGCAATGAGTTTCCCATGCCCAAAAATCGAAACTCGAATCGAAAAATTAATCGAAAAACAAAAAAAGAGGCATCGGAATTTATCATTTTATTATGAAATAAAACCAACCAGAGAAAGAAATTCTAATGTTAGGATAAAAATAACCTTGCTTCCGTGAAGGGTACTAAAATGGTGTAAAAACCATCATTTTGACCTCTGACCCTGAACAAAAGGAGCGCCATACCGTTGTACTCATGGAACCATGGGTCGCAGAGTAAAACCAATACCGACAATGAGTTTCACATGCCTTAAAACCCCCAAGTGAAACTTTTCAGCCACCCAGGACGTTAGAACAAATTTTCTAATTTTGGACGAGGAACCATGTGGGTGCCATACCACAAACCCCATAACTCCAAAACGGGAACCTTAATCGAAAAACAAAAAAGAAGCATCGGCATTTATCATTTTACTATGAAATAAAACTAACAAGAGAAAGAAATTTCAATGTTAAGATAAAAATAACCTTGCTTCTGTGAAGGGTACTAAAAACCCTTATTTTGACCTTTGACCCCGAACCAAGGGGACGTCATGCCCCCGTTCCTTTGTACCCATGAGTCGCAGAGTAAAAACAATACCGGCAATGAGTTTCCCATGCCCGAGAACCGCAAAGGGAAACTTTTCAGCCACTCAGGACGTCAGAAAAAAGTTTTCAAATTTTGGGTCGAGGAACCATTGGGACGCCATATTCCCGTACCTCAAACCCCATAAATCCAGAACCAGAGCTTTAATCAAAAGACAAAAAAGAGACATCGGCATTTATTATTTTACTATGAAATAAAACCATCCAGAGAAAAAAATCGATAGTTAAGATAAAAATAACTTTACTTCCGTGAATGGTACTAAAATGGGGTAAAATGGGACCAAAACCCCACATTTTGCCCCTGACCCCAGAACTTGACCCCAAATCGATTATGCCGGTTCGAATGAGCCTAAGATCATGGAAATCGGTTCAGGCGTTCACAAGTTATGACCGATCACACAAACACCGATGGAATTTAAAAGATTTCACCCCTGCAACATACAAGCTCCACTACGTTCTGATAAAAGTTTTCCACAATAGTGGCCTATCACCCGTAGCGGACCATGCCCGGTCCAAGCCTTTCGCCTTCGATTTAAACGTTTACCTGGTTTGACACAAACACTCATAATAAATGGATTCAACCGTCTCTTTCACTATTCTTAGGTCTTTCATAAGATTCTAATATATCGGTGGAATATCAAATTTCTGGAGATTTTTTCAAAAATTTTCTGTGTAAATATCAGAATCCTTGTTATAAATATAGCTGAAGTTATAAATTTTGGAGCCTTCATGATACCTATGCCTTTTGGAGCCTGTCCTGGCTATTCAAGATGGATTTCGCAACTTTTGAATTTTCGGAAATTAAGCATTGATTAGCTAGGTTTAATGTAGGCTATAAAAGTCCGTCTCAGTTGGAACAGTGGGGTCAGTCGTATTTGGAATTCACCAAAGTAACTGACTGTTATTGCTGCTTGATTCAGCGCGGTATTTCAACCGCAATTAACAGTACATTGTTAGAATTGTACAATTATTTCTATGCGTTGTATTTGTTGTTTATTAAACGGAGTTTGAACCTTTGTAATGAACACGTCTACAGAATAAATATTGTTTAAGCACTGTGCCAGTGAAGTCGTTACCAAGCCCTCATAAATCCAAATGTTTCTTGTCAGCAAAACCCTTACATCTCTGCAGATATATAGAACCTCTAAAACTCTTCTAACATCTTTATACTTATCCTCTATGTGCTTCGTCGCAATGTTTCTATAGTATTCTACGCAATCTCTGAATTTAAATCAGACTCTCCACTCATTTCCGATTAATTATCGTGGCTGAACACATCCACATCGAAAATGGTCCTGAACTTGCCATTTACCGAACTCTTTAGGAAATGGATCGGCATGCAACGAATGTGGTATTAACATACTAGTGTTACGGCAGAGTAATCGGAGTTAAGATCACATATGTGTGCCAATGATATGATCACGGGTGGCCGGCCGGCTTCACGCATATTCATTTGAACACCCATGCTGGTGTTCGTCGGATTCCACAAATGACAAACCTATTCAAAAACCTAACTGCAGAGATATATATCGCAGGATCAGACTTCAACAGTCAGCTTCTGGAGCAACCGCTAATCACAACAGTCCATGACAATAGTATGAACCTCTATGCTGCTACTGCAAGCGATACTGAAACACCGTGTCCCCTAGGTGTGGTTTAAGGATAAATTCGATTACATTTCTCAATAGTTCAAAACAATACCTGTTAAACGATAGCAGGGTTATCGACAACTGACTAGGCCCAAGAAGACGATTCTGTAAAAACTTCGTTGTGTTCGTGCTACTGCAAATCAGTGCACGAAAGTATGAAAAATAATGCTGGCAAGCAATGCTATTCGATCAATGAAATTAATTCGTAACGTTTACTACGAAAGTGTTGTGGTGAACCACACAGATCCGGTCCAGTTCCAAGCGTCTTCTACATCAATCATGAATGTTCAGCTTACGGCAGGTTACGTATGTTGTCATGGCTTTGTCGACGTATTCATGGTTTAACATGGCTTTATCCGCGTTCTGCCTAACGTACATGCAACCGTTGCAAAACGCAAGACAATATAGAGCGGGAAATAAGGGAAACATGAGCATCTGGCATAGCGGCTATCTATATACCTGAGTAAAATGTTTATAGTATTCACAATTCGTAACGCCAACCATGTCGAGCCAATTTTATTCAACAGACACAAAGTGAGAAAAGCCCTCGAAACTTATCTTTCGGCATAAAACTCGTAGACCGGTGTAGCGTTGTCTAGCGCTGGCTACTGTACTTCATCTGATTCGCGCAGCAAATCCGCTGAATTGCCATCAGTGACTTCGCGCTCCAAAAGATCTGCACAGGTGTATAGAAGCCGAGAAACGAATGATTTTCCCCAAGCGGCGTCACAATTCGCCTGTTGGAAAGAGACACACTCAGCCCACATTCTTTAGGAGAGAATCCAGATATCGGTTCGCTGCTAGGCACAATTGAATTGCGCAAAGCATCACTATACGTTCATCTTGATGCGGGGCTGTCTGGTCAAAATTTCCAACACAGTTGCCGTCAAGAAATTGAACGTTGCAATAAGAAATGCCGTAACATTCATCATCTGAAAGAGCGGCAACTGCGTCTTCGTCGATGTTTGTGTCACTGAAGTAGCCCGTTTCTTCTTTGACAGATCTCAGCTGTTTTTCTCGCGTTACCGCAACGCAGGGATTTCGATGGTATTCAGTTTCCGCCGAGGTGCGTCTGAGCGCTTGGCCTACAATTTTGCGTTGGCTAGCGCGTTTCTCCGATAGAAATACATCTATCAAACGACGTTTCATAGTTTGCATCGGTTATCAAGTCACGAGCGTTAAGTGCTAGGTGTTTCAGAAAATTAATGTTTTTTGCCTCTTGCTCAGAACTCGGTCTCAATTTTTTCGTCCTAGGAGTCTAAGCCAAACTTCTATTTCTGCGGCGGAATATATCCGCGGCGCGTCGCTTCCGAATCTGCTAAATTTGCTCTTAGATTTGTTGTTAGCGAGTGCGCTTACTGCTATGTACAGAACGTTTTTTTGATGGCATTGCGTTAATAATATGTATAGTTTCGGTTATTAATATATCTACTTGAAGCCCTGACTAGGAAAAATGACGCAAATTTGCCCTTCTCACCTCTGCCAGAAAAGGAAAAATTTATTACAGAAGTCGCCATGTAAATATTAAATTAAAGTGGAACTTCTAGTTCGCCAAAATTAGCCGAAACCGGATCCGCTAACTGGGATCTGCACTTTGCCGTAACCGCAGATATATAGGTACATATCTATATATAGATATGTATCATCATTGCACGAAAACCACAAATAATTTTCAAGCCACTTCTTTTTCGCTCTCTGGTAGTCGGTAGTCAGGTCAACTATTCCGAACAGTCTAAAAAAATTTAATAACAAAAGCCATCGTCGCTGCACTTAGCTGTGACAACAACAGAAAAAACAGTTTTACTGATGACTAGAAGTGTTTTGGGAATGTAATACGGCAATAATAGCAGCAGTTCGATAAATGGACAACTGATCATTTTTCTCACAAAAGGTTAATATAACCTCTTCTTAGTCCTCTGTCGAGAAAGATTTCAAAATACTGTTCTTGTAATTAATAGCACCACGAGCTTCGTATTTGGATTTAACTTGGCGTACCGGGTCGGCATTTAAGCTCGACAAAGCTTGTGCAGATATGCAAGAATTATATACTATTAATAGTTGGCGATGAAGCGCTTTGGATCGTACTTTGCTAAGCTAATACACTTTTATAAACGGCATAATAAAAAACTTTTCATTCTGCCTGGCTGAATATTTTGCATAAAAGTCCCACCAGCAATAAAATTTCTCGCGCAATTGTTTTTGAAAACACTTGAGCCAACTAAACCCAAAATGAGCACATAGTGTATTTCACGGGAATATGTAGTATCGAAGTGCAACGACTGGGGTTTACTTAAATAGGTGGTAGCTGCGTAGAATAATCACTTTTATACGTGTGTGTCAGGGATAACTCTTCAATGGATTGACAAATTTCATAAATTTTTTAAGTTCGAAACACTTCAGGTATGTGATTGTTTATGCCATTACTGCTGCCAGCGCAAATGTGACAACAATTGCACTGGGAAATGCTTTGGCGAAAACGATTTCACGGATTTAGTAAACAACATTGCTCTACAGTTTGCAATATTAATTATCATTGCACGGTCAATGAACAAAACTATTGCACTCGACTGTGTAAACTAATCTTTCTATTACATCTTGAAATGTAAAAGTCGTTACAAATGCACGCCGTAAATACATTGTACTGTACAGTTGCATAGCCACGTGCTTTCGCTGCTGCAAATACTCTTAGTAAGCAGCCGAGCTTACGATTGCACGGACGGCGCATTCGACTTTATCATTGCGCTCGAGTCGGTTTAAGTGCATTTGTAGCCACGTGCTTTCGCTGCTGCAAATACTCTTAGTAAGCAGCCGAGCTTACGATTGCACGGACGGCGCATTCGACTTTATCATTGCGCTCGAGTCGGTTTAAGTGCATTTGTAGCCACCATACTGCCAACTGTGTTCAGTAGCTGCACACAAATAAACGAGAACAACGCATGTGTCCTCATATAAGGTTTTTTGGACACAACTACTGCTGTGAATATGAATATTCTTCAAAAATATTGCAGTGCAAACTTGGAAAGCCTGATTCTCTAAATATATTTCCTTATCATTAACAAAGTGCTATTAGCTTCTATTGCGTATTGTTGCTCATGAATTCACTGCGGAATTACATTGGTAATGAAAGGATACACTGTTAGCTTTATGTGGTTGCTCACGTCATAAACATGTGTCACAAACTGTTACTTGTCGATCAAAATATGGTATGTTGTCTAAGAAATTAAAATACTAATGATGTGGTCGAAACAAGATGGCATATTCTGGATAAATACCGTGGAAAGCCAAACTAATTTTACATTGCGATGATATAAAGGCTTTTCAATCAAAAAGATGATATTAAAATTAGATGAGAAACAGAGATTTCGTAAGGCTGTGTCATAAACAACTGACATATAATAAGCGAATTACTAAAACAAAACTTCAGGAATGTCTGCTGCGCTTGAAATTTTCTTGGTTTTGCAATGTTGCTCCACCACCTTGTTTATGTTCTGTTGCACGAAATAAAAACAAATTAGGTAAACCACAGTTATATGTGCATTGAATGTGAAATACCCAATGTAAAAACAATTTACGCTGTACGGTTAGTGTTAGGCTTGGCTACTTAACGATAAATTATGTATATATTTAAGCTGGAGTCTGTTCATAAACAGATATCCCTATTAGAATGCAAGATCAGAACGTTTCTACCTTGAACTATGTCAATATATACCCGTAAGAGTTAAACCTATTACACATGAAACTTCGAATTTCAACTTTGTAGACAGAGCATCAGCAAATGACGAAATCCCAACTGCCGTCATGCTGATAAAACTCACTGAACAGTCTATGCGTAACGAAGAAATTATAGGGCTCGTACTACATTGCCCGATGACAGTGCGTTCCTGGGTACCATGTCGCCTTCTGCATAGCGTCGTGACACAAGCTCAACTTGCGGAAGAAAAAATCGAGAGACCTTATTTTCCCAGCCCTAGATAAATATCGAACTTAAGAGTTAAGTAATGTCTCTGCCACCCAGGCAATACATTTATGAGGAATTGGTGACGCAAATTAACGCATCGCTGGACTTTAATACACCACTAGATGTATTTATCTAAGTTTTAGTTAATGTGAACACACATTTAATATCAACTACGGGGTATATGTTACATGTGCCAATGGAAAATGAACTGAAATTTGTTGCAATCCTTAACTGGATTACAGCAATATTAGAATAGGGGTTGCAATTGAAAATGGCTAATGACAATAAATTTCTCAAGTATATTACCACATTAAAAAATTGCAGATTTGATCTTAAGTACAATTCCATGCAAGTGATATCGAAACGGTGAATCGAATATTCAAGTGAATCGAATTTCAACATAGAATAACGATCAATCAGCTCTGGTTCGCAAGTGAAATCTAAGAAAATGAATCTAGCAAAATGCATTGTCACACACATACAGAACTTTAGTCGCATTTACCAAAAGCAACTTCAGCAAAATCAGTTAAACCATTCCAAATCTACAAATGTTGCAATTAATATATTACAATTTGAATCAGGTAAAGTAGCCAAAAACTAGTTCTATGGTAGAAATGGTATGATGTGTACAGTAAGGAACCCAGATTTCAAAGCAGGACATTATCAACATCAACATTTTAAGCCATCGTCGAGACTGCTCAGACCTGCCGTTATAGAGTTTTGATTATCGCTATGTGCGCTGTCATGTATTTCCACTATGTGATCTTAATTAAATGATAAAAGGACGACTACCTACGGTAGTTGGAATAAAGATGATTTGAGTTGAAGAAGTCATTCTTCTATGAGCAAACAGCGACGATAGCTCTGCTAGGCAAATTAATTATTATTATTATCTGTGGTACTTAGACCACAGGAATCAAGACAAAGCACACATGACACATGGACTGTCCTATGCAGTTCATCTCTAACAGAGAGTTTCTGGACCAAACCAGAGAATTATCAGTGCATAACCAAACTTGGCCGACTATCATGTTTTGTTTTTTTGTAAAGAATTGAGTTACCTAACTTTTTCCAGTCGGTCGAAAAATCTGGTTTTCGTCCGCGAACATTACATTTATTCGCGAAGAAAATGTTGTTAGATTTGATTTAAAAAGGGTGTTGCTAACAGCATTAATTGATAAATAATAGGTCCGTTTTGTTTATAAAGTTGCAGTTACATTCAATTTGTTTCCGAACAGATCTGAATCCTATTTTTAAGCTATAAAATGTTAATGAGCTATCATTACCTGATGTCAAATCTCTAAGTCTGAGCAAACAATTAACGGAATCGCATTTCCTATTTGGTTCTTAACAATGAATATGGATTCCACATTAGGTATCGCAAAATACCATGGTTAGCGGGGTCAACTTAAGCTTAGTTGCGCACAGATGGTTACAGAGTAAGGTCCGAGAGAAAAATACACATATTGCTTTTAAAAATAGTTCAGGTATATAATCAGGTCATCTATATGTTATTTCCCGTGCCATTTGTAGAACACAGAAGAATAGAAAAACACAACGTATGGCCTATTCTCAGCTATGGTATCTGGTAGTGTCTTCTGTCTTTCAATTGAGATCACGTAGCCAGTGCAAATAGTTCACGATATAGCTTCTAGTCGTCTCAGCAATGTTCGGTCATATCGTTTCCACCAAATGCTCAAAATGTTTTTCTTGATATGTTTTAGCGATCTCGGTCTGGATACATATTGATAAATCTACTTCTCGTCTTGTATCTACAGTTAAATCATCTTTTTCTCTGTTTACGTCATGTAAACTTTATAATATTATATGCAACAAGTGTATGCATAGAATGTATAAACCAATTTTACTGAAGTTATTTTAGGTCAATTCCACTTCGGCTCTGCGTGTACGTGATCATACATTGCCTGCATGAGCTCTGTTCGTGAAGGACAGCTGTTGAATCATCGTAATCATCATTATCAATAGGTTGAAAGTTGCTTGCTGGTGATTTTTTGAGCCTATGATCGATAACATCCGTATAATTTTAACGTTACATTGATCAATCCAAGATGATCGCTCAACCACTACACGTTATGTTGAGAAATATGTCTATTTATAAGCATTTACGTAGTTACTATGGAAATAGCTTTTGTTTTTGCTAAAAATTGCTTTCGGTGCAAAAGCAACCACTACGTAAATAGATATAGCGCTCCAAATCCCGCAAAAGAACTACATTGTAGTACTTTGGTATAAATATCTATACGTAAACAGACTCGGAGATTTTATTGAAACCTTAAGAACCAAGAACATTTGCATGATTATACCCAGCTGTGTTGATGGAAATACTTGCATTTAATGCGTTAGCCATATAATTTGGTGGTTAATTACACGTTGTGCAGTGTTTCTTAGTCGTTCGACGGTAGTTAAGATTTCGTTACTCCATGTGCCTTTGTATTCTAATCAATAGTAGTGTTTCTGAGCCAAACGGGGAATTGTCAGCCGCTTATAGAGCGTAAGACGCGAGAGTAATATACGCAACACGTGGTTTTTCTTAAACAGTTCACCTATAACCTATTCATCAATATGTTATTACCCGTGCCACTTGCAGACGTAGGAACCAAAATAAAAAAAAACGCACAACGCTTGGACTATTCTAAGCAGCTCGTCTATAATTCTAAGCCAATCGAAGAAATTGTCAGAAGCTCATATAACACAAATCCTGAGAGAAAAATACTACACTTGGTCTTTCATAAGCAGTTTATCCAAACCGATTTTTCTGAACGAAGAGTTGAAATCTTGCGATGTTAATAAAAACAATAACCGAGCAAATACATAACGTTTGGCCCATTTTAGGCAGTTTATGTATAACGAAGTTTTTCAAGCGAAAACGAGCGAATTATTTGATGCTAATAAAGCACAAAACCGATAGAATTGCACACAATGCGTCGTCTTAATAGCTCAGCTATAACCGCGTGTTGGAGCCAAACGTTGGAATTATCTGATGCTTATGAAGAACAAGACTCGAGAAAAAATACACATGTGGCCCATTTTAGATAATTCATCTATAGTCCAGATTCTCAGCTAAATTTGGCTTTTTGCTTCATGCTGTTTTGATAAAAAGCAATTATAATCCGCATAAAGAGCGAATTTTCGTGTTCGAATATGTATACTTACTTCTAAAAAACTACTAAAAATACTTACTTACTTACTAAAATACTTACTACTAAAAAACTTAGTAACCAGATGTTCTACAGGGATTGTTGAATCAAATGTGTTTTTTTTGTTGCTGTTGAAAATTAAACAATATCAGAGATTATACTTTCTACAACTAACCGAGCAGTCAGCGGTCAGAAAGCCCAAATAAGCAATAAACACATTTCATTAATGTCGTTGAAGCAGCTCAAAACTGGTTTGTTTAAGAAGCTGGTATCGAGAATAATTTGAAAATATTGGAAACTGGTTCTGAATTTTTAAAACCCAAATATGCTTTGCTAATTTGCATAGCAGCTAACGTTGCCCGAATAAACAAAGCCACTCTAGCTCTTGCCACTCAGTTGTGGTTTGTGCCTTTCTACTAGCCTGTTTGATACGGCATCACCGCAGGTATGTTGTTTGTCATATCTTGTTAATAAAGATTTTATAGTTATAATAAAGCCAGTAGGTTGCTGGGTTAGTCGACAACGGTGTCTATGACCGATCGCGTATCGTTTCGATCGAATCATCACTCGTAAATATTTTCACCATGAATACAGCAGGAATTGAGAACTTGGTGGCTTATGCATGCAAAGTCGATTCAAATCTCAAATAGAAAATATTGTTAAATATATACTACTCCAGTTCATGGCGTACCATTTGTCTCTTGGCATAACGTTTTTGGTAAATGTGATAAAGCATTCAAATTCGATACTTTACTTTCAATATCGAAAAATAAGAGGTTTATTTTCTAACAGTTTACAAAATCGTAATTACACACATGTAACAAACAATAAATAGTATACATAAATCCCGGATCGTTCACTAAAACAAAATCAAAAACGCTTTCGTATTTTGTAACAAAAGTAAATAAACGTGTTAAGGAATTTCTCGAACAACAATTATACAATCACAATAAGCCTCGACTTTAACAGCGCACTGAATTGCTGTATGAATGAATAAACTGATTATGTCTGAGAACAAGCGTTTGAATTATTGATGTGTTTTGGACTTAAAATGCTTCAATCTTCGCTTTTACAATCAACCCAACTTATTTCAAGCTCCCTGCAGATGCATTTATATATGCCGGATGCGTTAAGCACCGCAATAGGCTTTTTAATAAAATACTGTCACGATGACATTCACGTGGCTGGTTTTACAATAAACAGACGACAGTACTCTAATCTATAAACTGCTACCTCAAGTGTTCAGCCACAAGTGTTCATTTATTCTAAATGCATTATACTGCTCTGCCCCGCTTGCTTGGCTCTGATTTTATGATTCTTCTGCTTTTATGATTGGGTTTCTTGTATTTACTGTTAACGAACTTCTCGAATAGACTGGATTCTGCCATGGCACTACGCTCTTAATCTCTCCTGCTGAACCAATTCGTAGAGTGATTAAAATCGCGGATAAATATGTCTTTAATAATCCTGTCATCATAATTCCCTCCAGACAAGCGGTAACACTGCTTAAAGCCACAAAATATAGGTACAACAAAAGATAAAACACGTAAAGCTATCTTATCAGAAACATGTCTGTCGAATTAAAATTTATGTTTTAATCTCTTTGTGTCGTGTAAAGAGATCTGCGAATGATATATGTATATTGTCATAGGCGTACTGATATTAAATACACAGTAAAACGCTTGGAAAATTTCTGAGCTGCGATTACATACCGTTAATATAAAGCCCGTTTGGCTTGAAACAGGAATTTTAATATTGCTCCTCCTTTTAAAGAGGAGAACATTAATGAAGTTTCGCTGCATCGTGTATCTAATATAATGACTTATGTGTTGTAAATATGTAGCCCAATCTGGTCATTCTGTAATAAGCTATAGTTTACAATGAAGAAATTTGAGTAGCGTTGGCCTTGAAATTAAGCTGTCCTGATTATGTTTTCTCGTAGGAATGTTTCTTCCAGCGATATTGCTTCTACAGGCAGGTCGTCTAAAGTTGCCTGTACTGTAAAAATTCTAGCTAAAAATCATGTCAATTACAGACCATTACAAACGACTACAAAGTAAGGTTGAACCTAGCATGAAACATCGCTGTTATTCAAGCGCTGCTCCTTCCAAACATGCGGACACATACGCAAATCATTACATCCAGACACCTAGTTTTTAAAGCCTTTTGATAAAGCCATCGGTACCTTGAAGCAAAAAATAATCGCACAGGCGAAGCAAGAGGGTGGTGCTCCTTTCAACTTTTACGCAAATATCGGCAAAAATAAGGTTTTTTCCTCATGGCGCACGCAATTTTTCCTTACGACACCATTATGAGTTGGTCTCCCACACTTCTGAATAGCGTGCCGCGCACCTGAATAATTGGCTCCACAACAAAACACATAATGTATACCACAAAACTTCCACGTACTATCTGTGTGATCACTTGGGTTAATTTTCAATGAAACTTCAAAATTTTGATTTTTAGCTTTGAACTTTTGTTTCTATATACTTATTTAATGCGCTATCTATCACGATCCATATATACTTACAAAGATGAAAATTGCAGTTAACAATTATATATGCTTATTCCAATGTCGAACCTCCTTATTTACAATGTAGAATTGCTCCTTTTCTGATAATGCAATTCCGTACCAGTAAATAAATGTAAAGCTAATTTGCAATTACAAAACAAAACATTGCACATATAGAGTACATGGTTCAGTTGCGCCATGGCGATATGATCAATTGCCCGTAATGGTGCAAAGCTATGGCTTACAAAAACGACAACTACAATTTGTTTTTGTATTAATGCGTGCTTGCGGCGGGTCAGCTGAACTAATCAATAAGGTAAAATTTTGCGTTTGCATTTTTGCCATTAATATTTCGTTCTAACAAGTATGAAAGTTTAGATATACCGATTATAACCCATAAAATATAGCAAAGAAAGTTATTGATGAGAGTAATATTCATCAAACTTGGTAGCAAGGTATATACTCGAACAGGTTTTAACAATTAGTGTTTATATGGTAGCCTGCATCTCGCTTTTCAAACCTATTTTATTAGTATAAAGAGTGACTGTATTTGAACAGCATTAATTGCTTTCTCCGTTCACGAATAATGTCACCCAATACGCGTACTAGCAAT
>JASANE010014690.1:0-24680 GCA_030248225.1 Trileptium ribeirensis
CATATCTTATGAAATGAGTAAAAAGACTGATAAACCGCATTTGGCGGAGATACAAGGCAGATGAAAGGAAATATGAGCAGAAATAAGATGCAAAATCAGGCGATTTTTCGCGGGTTTTTGAGTGGCAACAAGGAATCAGCTGACTATAACCCAACATGATCAGCTTTAGGCGGATAAAACTCCAGACGTGCAAGGAGGTGGTGGAATTAAGTCGAGATGGCCCAATGGGTGGGCAGGCTTCGGTTACCGAACGCCATCCTCACTAGGGAGCCGTATTTATTTGGTGGTAAGCCATATTTTATGAATATAAATTACGAAGATTTTGTTCAGACGTGTGATAGACCGAGAACGTGTGTATTACTGAAGAAACAATTGGATGGTACGCTAGTATCAGAGTATAGCGATAGAGACTGTACAGTCGTCAAGTTTAGATGCAGGATTAATGGGGGTTGGGAGTACTTATGGGTTGTGTCAGGATACATGCCCTACGACTCCTTAGATCCCCCACCGAGCGGTTGTATAAGAAGGCTAATTGACCACTGCAAAGCGAAGCGTATTAGAATAATCCTAGGCTGTGATGCTAATGCTCACCACACAGCCTGGGGAAGTACAGATTGTAATAGGAGAGGAGATGATCTTTTTGATTATATCATAAGTACAAATTTAGAAATACTATACAGGGGTACTACACCCACCTTCCAACTAAGGAATACAGCTGAAGTACTAGATCTAACACTCTCAGACATAAATACAGCAGATGGTATATTCTGTTGGAAAGTTGCGGAAGATAATAGCTTCTCAGATTATAGATATATTGATTTTCAAGTAACTGGTGAAATAACAACCAGGAAAATAAGATATAATTTTAAGAAAATGGGTAAGGATCTTTTTGCAGAGGAACTTATAGACAAGGGAAATGATCTGGAGATACAAGAGCACATAGTTGACAATGAAGAGCTTGATTTAGCGGTGGTTTCTCTGACGAGTTTGATCGTACAGGTAGCCAAGAACTCGAGTCCTATGACTAAAGAAAGGTCCGGGAAAGCAGCTTGGTGGAATAACAAGCTGTCGGCACTTAGGAAAAGAGCTCGGAGACTGTACCATTTTGCGGTCAAATATGGAAATGATCGGTGTTGGAAGAAGTGTAGAACTGCACATCGGTTATATAAGGAAGAGATTAAAGAAGCGAGGAAAAATTCATGGAAGCGTTTTTGTGAAGACCTGGAAGGAGCTAGAGACAGCACGAGGCTTAGCAAGATTTGCTCGAAGAGCAATAAATTTAAGGTCGGACAAATCAGGAAGGAAGATGGAAGCTTTACTCAGACAAATCAAGACACCCTAAGTTACCTCCTCACTAGTCACTTTCCCGAATCATATCGTGAGGAAAGGGAAGTCATTGTAAGTAGATGTAACAAAAGGGCAAGTCAAGGTGGTAGGAATGTTGCAAATGAGATAATATCAAATGAATTGATAAGATGGAGCCTTTCCAGCTTCAAACCATATAAAGCTGCAGGACTAGTCGGTATTATACCAAGTTTTATTCAGGTTGGTCTACCAGCCATTTTGCCGATGGTACGATCGATATATAGAGCCTCTCTTACTAAAGGTTATATACCAAGGGCATGGAAGGAAGCAAAAGTGATTTTCATACCCAAGCCAAACAAGGAAAGCTACTGTGAGGCTAAAAGTTTCAGACCTATCTGTCTTACTTCTTTCCTACTCAAAGGACTGGAAAGATTAGTTGACAAATGGTTGAGGAGGAAGTTGGAAGGTAGGCTGCATGAAAATCAACATGCCTACCAAAAGGGCAGGAGCACATCCACCGCACTGAGCAGTTTAGTATCTTATATAGAGGATGGTTTTTACAAGAGTAAATACACTGTATGTGCTTTCATAGATATAGGAGGCGCCTTTGATAGCACGAATATGGATGCTTTTGCAAGAAGTTTTGACAGACTACAAGTAAATAGCACGGTTAAGAGATGGCTTCTGGCTCTTCTCGGAGAGAGATGGGCATCAGCTGAACTAGGAGGCGAGCAAGCACGCTTCAGAATAGTAAGAGGAGGGAAAGACATTTCCCAGATAGAGGGAAATGACATAGCGGATGAATTAGCAAGGAGAGGATCAGTCAGAATGTTTGTAGGTCCGGAGCCTGCTATTCCAGTCAGCAGGAGGGAACTTAGATCAAGAGTATTTTCATGGATGCATAGAAAGTTTATTCACAGATGGCTGAATGCTAGCCAATGTAAGCACTGCAAGATCTTGGTCAAAGTACCAGAAAGTCAGAGAAGCAAATTCTTATTACAACTTAGTAAGGATAAATTGAGACAATGTGTCCAAATTTTAACAGGACACTGCTGGCTCGCATATCATATGCATAAGATGAAGAGGACGGAAAGCAAAAATTGCTCCAATTGCGGAGTTAGCGAAACTGCAGATCATTTTTTATGCACATGTGAAGTGTTTAAAGAAGAAAGAAAGGATGTTTTTGGGAAAGAGCAGATAAGACTAGAGGAAGTTCATAAGTATGGGATTAAAAGAATCAGTAGATTTATTCTAAGCAGCGGGAGACTAGATAAGGAACACCTATGAGGTCGTGAGGTTAACAGTCAGATACAAAATTTTTAGATTCAGCTTATATGTAGAGGACTTGTCCTGTGGATGTTGCAATGGGCTTACATTTTTAGCCTCCGCAACACTTGGGTGTATATATATCCACTAAACTTCCTGTATGTATGTAATGCCGCTGTAGAAGCATAAAATGATGTTAAATTTGGCCATGGATACCTCTAAGTTTGGTCAAACTTCAGAATTTACTGGCCCAGGGAAAACTGTAATGGCTTTATAGGATTGCGAGATGCCTATTTGTAAACAGGATGAAAGGTGTAGTAACGCCATCGCGTTGCGGCATGTATTAAGGACCTTTTACTGGAAAATTTGCCTTTTTTCTTCAAAATGGTAGGTGAATTGGTATGTTTCCACAGTATTTTGGGTCATTTCACGCTACGATGACGTTTTGCCCCAGAAAAAATGACTAATCACTATTTTGGCTCCGATTATCTTCATTTTCACACCCTATGACCAGAAAACATCAAGGATCCGTAATTTGAGGTCGTTATAGTAAATTTTTTAACCGTTTTTATGCTATGGCTTCCCAAATACCACCCCTGCTGCTCCGCAAGGTACCATAAAATGGCCTCTGGTATGCTCCAGATTGCATGTAGCCTCGATTTTGTGATCGTATCTCGTGCAGCCCGTCAGCGCGGTCAAAATGACGTTATGCGGAACTCCGTATATCAAAAATTAAGCTTTTTATGCCTATTCTTGGGTCAAATTTAACACTTTTAAAACACGGTGGTGCCGATTTATACCGGTTATTAAATGGAAACGAAGCGGCCATACACGGTAGCTATTTATATCGATAGTTTAGCCTGGGGGAAGTGTTATGCAAAAAAATTCAAAACATACCCTTTGCCAGATATGTTAGAATACCGGAAGTAGCTTGTGGTCGGGGGGGGGGTAAAATTTGGCGGGGTGGGGGGTGGTAAAAATGTGAAATGGCCAATTCGACCGTGTTTAACCAGCATAGTTAACTTGAAAACGGTATGTAAGATATTCTATACCACAATTTCCACTATGAGGGTACAAAATGGCAGCCCATATCAACTGCCAGTGTACATGCCTGAGGCCATGGTCGGGGGGGTTAAATTTAGAATTAAAAAAATAATTTTGCGACATATGTCGTCCAAATGTATTGCCACAATGTATTATGAACCAAAAGCGTGAAATTTCCTCGAAATAACATCGTATGTTCGATTTTTCCACATTTTTGTGGTGGTCGGGGTGGGTAAAAGCCTGATATCAACAGGTTGGGCGCGAGATAGAGCTCCGGTCGTTTCACCATTCGCTTCGTGATTGGAAAGAACCATAACAGACAAATTAATTGACTTCTACTGACTCCACCATACCCCTAACTAGCAACGGACGGGGGGGTAATCAAATGTGCTAAAATCGATCTTTTGACCCTAGCGCTGGGGTAAGTAACAGCAAGCACCTGGGTTAATATTTTTTCAAAAGGTATCCAGGGGACAGGTATGATATATGAACAACGTTTATGTACCATGCATAAGTAACGAGCAATGACCAAAAAAGGAATTTGGTCGGGGGGGGTAAAACTGGGGTTCATGCCATATCGACAGCTGTCACTCTCCATGATTGGAGTAGATTTGAAAATCGTGCTATTAAAAATGTTGTGTAGACCTGACTAATCCTGCATAGAAAAGAATTTGGGCCATAACTTCGAATACGGAGCCACGACACTACCCGAAAAAAAGAGATCGTAAAATTAGTCATTACGATTTTTGTCAATTTGGGACTTATGTGGATGTCCAGCCTCTTACGGCGTGCGTGGAGCCGAAAATTTTTTTGTTTGAACTAGCTAACTAATGACGCTTCCTAGCGCAAATAACATTCTTACCAGTTCCCTGCACGTTTACGTGCTACTGGCCAAAATATCCAGTTTTACCCCCCCCGACCAAAAGGTCATCGTAGCGTGAAATGACCCTTTTCGGAAATTGTATGAATCAATAAGCTTTTTGGTAGTTCGCAACATTCCAACTCAATAAAATTGATATTAACCGAAATTGAACTCTGTTGGACAAAAGGCGATTGATGATCACTGAGTAAATTTATTTATAATTTAGTTGAAGTTGAAACATTGTCGTGCAAATCGATTGTGAACCCCAAACAAAGCTATCTAATCCTCAAGAAAATGACAGAAATTTGACTGATTTTAGTCATATCTAAAGCTCAGGCTAAAATAGTCTGGAAATTAGAAATGCAAATAAGTTTATGCAACAGATGTGTATACTTGCTATCTGAGTCTACCTGCAATCGTTGAAACTATCAGAAAGGATACGAACAAAATTGATTATAACTAGTCGGTAGTGGAACTACATTTGTGAGCGGAGCTTGGGCTGTGGCATTACGAATGTACTCAATTTTATGTTCTTCAAATAACTGCATTGCATAGGGCTTTATCATTGGTAAAAATATTATATTTGAATTCTTCGACCCAAAAACCTATAATGGTTTGATCGAAACGACTCTATTTCAATAAGTAACACAAATATTGCAAAATTCTCTATTTTAGCTGCATAAAATTAACTAATTAGCTAATTACTAATTAACCACTCAAAATTTTTTAATCCCAAATATCATGTGCACACTCTGACATGATAGGCTTTCAAATAAAAAAAGTTTTTTAAAATCCGTTTAGTGGTTCTTGAGTTTCGTCCGACCGAACGAACAACGGACGGACATCGACCTTTTCACTCCCAGACAGAATATAAAAACGCTTCGCTCGGCTTCGCCGAGCTTCCCTCAAATACAAAAATGTCCGTAATTTAATTGCATTCGAGCTGGTATTGCTATGACCATCGAACTGTAACCTCCGAGATAACGCGCCGGCCGAGATCTAGCTTGAAATTCTAGCTCCAGCAACAGTCACTCGCCAAAGTCAACACACAATATCCTATGGGACTGTTTAAAAATGTTTTTTATGTACAACGGGTGCCCGCGATCGAGAAAATAATAGGAAAATTGAAAAATGTCCTTTGGTAATCATCTGGGTATCTATAGTTTGCGACCTATAATGGAGATAGAGGCTCCGAAGTGAAAAACGGAGACCACCATGTAAAATCTCATGGATAGCTACAAGCTTGCTGTTGTGCATTTTGTCAGAGATGCCATTTACGAGCTATGAGCCTAAGTTTAAAAAATTCCTAAATGAAAATTGTATCGAACAAGGGTGTCTTCACGACCTATTACTTAAAAATTAGTATTTAGATAATAAACTTTATTAAAATTTGTGATTATAAATTTAAATTTTTTTGTCTTTTTGTCATTGGAAGAAGAACTGCGCCGTTCTCCGGTTTTGATATTATTACTAAAATGATCATAGCATTGTCATTGAAGTATTGCCGTTGTATTATTGATATCATGGAACTTTAAGCTAGCTTAGGGACCTGAATTTGGGTCAACAAAATGGTCAGTATGGGCAGAGGAGTCATTATCGCCCAGTTATCCTCGTATTTGCGAGTTATTAGTTAGTTTTCATTGTAAGAATCGGCTTTAAAATATTTTTGTTTCTTCAGTTTTTATTGTTTTGATGTAAACTGAAATATGCTTCTTCAGTCGTAACAAGGCCCTTTGTTACATCACTCACTGAAATATTGATTAGAAACAACACGCTGAAATCTTGCGACGAACTAAATTCTCATTCAGTCACTAAAATATCAAACAAGTTTTTTAGAAGTGTTACTGTACTTAGCCAAAATAGCTCTCACTAACGCTTGCAGCATCAAGGTACAGCAAGTTGAGAGTATATGCGAACTGCAAATTAATGAAGCTTTATTTATGTATAAAATAAAGTTACTTATAAATACCGATAAGACATTAAAAAGGGTTCGCCGACACCTCAGTAACGTATTGTTTGCAGTGGTGTATGAAGTTAATATAGAGATAATTATGAAAACAACATACTGCAATACAAAACTCTTCAAGGTAAACTCAGTTCCTGGAATATATACCTGTAAATCTCACAATAATCATTTCGTACGATTACATTTATGAGGTTAAAAGCATTAATTTTATTACGTTTCTATTTCAACAATTGAAATAAGTTGAGGAGACACCCTCGAAATGGTATCTTAGACAAGGAGGATTTTAAAGATTCTGGTTTATTTTATATGTGGAATTAAAGTTCCATACATATGGCTTTACCTCACATGTCACTTGTAACCAAAAGTTTTCTTTGAAGTATTGCGTGAGGTAATAGCATCATTGTCAAGTTTTCCCCTTTAGCGTATCATGTCATGTTTTGCACTCGAATGATCGATTAATATTTTGTCTCTACGAGCTTAAGGCTAAACCTAAGCCATAGGGTTATTCCAAGACTAGAATTAAGTTTAGCCTGGGCTTACAATGAAACTATATTTTTGCCCTATAGTACTGGGCTCTTCGATGAAAATTTCGCCAGGGCCCCCTGTTTTCGAACCTGGGGTGCCCCCGATTTTGCCAGGGGGGGGCATTTTTTTCCAAGAGAAAAACGGTAAAAAATCGTGTCAGAAACACTGTCAAAGCGCTTTTGTTGGAGAGAAATCAAATTTTATTGTACTTTGGACCGATTGGAAACAAAAAATTTTTCCAGCAGGCGATGAACCGGGGGAGCCCAAAATTATGCCAGGGGGCACCTGTCCTGATTCATGGGAACCGAAAAATGCCAGGGGCCCCACCCCGCAATTTGGAGAGCCTAGTAGTGCTGGATTCTCAACAGAAGGGGTAGGATTTTCGAGTTCACCCAGGATTTCATTTGGAGAAGTCATATATTATATAAGTCAGTTATTGCAAAATAATATATCGGCATTTATAACCTAAGATTTTACGATTTATTGCCGATACATTACTTAACAATCTAGTTTAGTTACAGCTGAACAGAAGGTTACATTTTAATAGCAGTAAAGAGTTTTATTTAGGTCTGTTTTCGCATCAGTTGCAATAATAGTATTGATTAAAAATACTGCTTCGTTTCGCCAACAGCGGTACAATTTTGCTAAAATTATATCATGGTCCTACTTATACAGCTAAAATTTTTGCAAATTCAAGTAACCATTTTGATGTCTTTTTCATCAAATCCTGTTTATGGAATTTCTAACTTGTATATAATGTCAATGCGATCTTATTCATTGTAGGCACTTTTGATGTCAGTGATGATTTGGTTGGGTCGTTTCATTTGCTACTTTGTTGTGTAGACAATTTCTGTACCGATGTATACACTTACGGAAATCGAAACCTCATAAACGAAGAATATCAAAGTAGGTTGAGCTTTTCAGCATTAAGATTAGTTATCTCACAGTGTGCTGGAACGCAGTGAGATAGCTAGCTTTGTTACAAATCGCTTTTGTCCATCAGGAACGTCTGAATTAAACTAGAAAGTAGAAGAGCATGACATATCTCAGCATTAAGATTAGTTATCTCAAAGTGTGCTGGAACGCTATGAGATAGATGGCTTTGTTACAAATAGTTTTTGTCCACCAGGAACATCTGAATTAAAAGTAGAAAAGCTTGACATGTCTTCGATGCCAAATTGAGTTTTCTGACCTCCCACGAAAGTTTAAGTACATTTAAGGCAACATTTATTTCGGCACATGTAAAACACGCGTGTTTTATTTTTATATTTTACTCACGGCAAATTTTAATTTCTAACTAGCATGGTGCGGTAATGTTTTTTAGCCTAAACAAATTTTGCTGTGTCTGCCTTAATCTTATCTATATATAAATAAGTAGTTGAAACAGAGCGAGTGGAGTTTCCACTGGTGCGCTGGGTGGGAAGATCTTGAAAATATGTTTTTGTGTATTTTTGTCACTCAGAACTCATCCTCTGACAATGGATTTCCAGCGAGAATATCTTTGTGCAGCTGCATGTGATGCTTTTTGTTGTGTGTACCTGTTTTATAGGATTGGAAGATCGGCCCAAAGTACACGAAAACAGCCACACTTCCATTCCATAACCATAAAAAACAATTGTGTCTTGTGCCTATTTTGTGGAGCAACAACTGCATTATGTGTTTTTTTGGTTATTGCCTTTGATGTAGTTTATACTCAGAATTCAAAAACTTGACTTCGACAAGTAACTAGAGTTTATATATTTTTAGGAAAGCAGGACTTGTCTTCGACACAAGTAAGGTACAGTATGCACCATAAATAACTATCGCATTACGAGCGGCAGGCTCGCTCGATATTTCAAACGTATTTAACTTAATAATAAATTTTATTTTTAGAACAAATTTATTTCGAGCGAGTTGCGAGCGAACGACAGTCATTTTTGGCGAGTACTGTACGTTCATTTCATATGATGTAAGCTAATCTTTTTCGTAAGCTACGACACCACGCAGTTTCTCCAAGTCCGACAGTAATATTACTACGATAGTCCTTTCCTGTCTCAAAATTTAGGTGTTTTAGTTCTACCGATTAAATGTAAATTTGGTGTAGCTGAGTTAGTCTCTCGTACCACCCTCGTTTTTCACCAGACTCACATAGTTGTGGAGGCCCGCTAGTTTAATGTTGTTTCATATTTTATGAATAGTTTATTGTACCAGTTAGGTTACCATAAGCGGCTGTTGTAATATTCCGTATAATAAGGTTTGAACCAGGGGTCTCAAGCCTGGTCTTGCCCATTTGCTGCATATTTGGCGTTGAATTTTTGTATTAATTGCATCCAAATACAATTATGTTTATTATTATCTTTCTGAACAATGCCTTATTGATTTAGACTCTGACTCGGACATCTAATATGGTGTAATTTAGGAAATGAAGCTCATCAGTTTGAGCGATATGCTCAAAATAGGGATCCACGCTTTCAATCCATCTTTGTGTGTGTCGCAAAAATAATTTTTAAAATAACCACGTGAAACCTTAAAATTACATAAACATTGAAAACGTCGCTGCTGATAGTCTCATTTAATTTATTTTTGTTTTAATTGCAGGTATTATTTGTGAATCATCAGAAGGTGAAGATCGTGAAGCCTCTCCGTCAATACTGTCTTTGTTGTGCTCAAAATATGCTGCAGTCCCAATTGAGGCTAAACGTATTCGCAGCTACTGGTTAAAACCCAAACTTAAAGCACTGATCGAAAAGGGCAAGCTATATGCATTTAAAAAACAGAGACCCAAATACAAGTCCAAGGGATCAATCAGTGATGATGCTGCATTAGATGATTTTTACGATCCTTGCGGGATAATGCACGATAATGTATGGGATAAAAATATGTAAGTAGTCGTTTACAAACTCGGTAAAATGTGAAACATTTTTGTTAAATTTCTCGCATCTTAAACAGTAGAAACTTTGATGTAGTGTTGCTGCCATTGGCACCGTAATTTAAATTTCATAAATTATACTTGTTTTGTACTAGAAAAGTAAATAAATATTTGGCTGTCTTAAGCTTTATATGCAAAAATCATAAATTTGAAATCACTGCTATATATTTCCTAACTGCGGTCATGTGTATACTAGGGTTACCGGAACTGCGAGCCTGGCGCAACGCGGAGCTGCCAGCTTTGGAACTAACCACGCTGGTTGACATAGGCTGGTTTCTGGTTTTGTATAACCTGGAAAATCTTGCAACGTTTAAACATTCACCTGTTTAACCATAATAATTTGGGTAAAATGTCAAACAACCTGAAATTTGCACTAATCCTTTTGAAAAACCCTGCAATTTCATTCATTATTAAAATGTGTGTTATGGCGTGTGCGATAAGAGTAAGTTGCAAACTGACGTATTAAAATAGACTTCTGCCCCTTGTAAAGCAGGTTAATATGTTGCCTCTGTAAGACTGGCAAATGAGTCGATGTATTGCGTAGTGCATTTTTTCAGTTTGTTTTAATCATGCAATTCATGTTTATATTAATAATATTGTAATGGCTGACAGCAACTATTCGAATTTTGTAAACACATGAATGGATGTCTCGGTGTCTGCACATGATGGGTTTAAAATCTATCAGTCACTGTTCGGTGAATCTTGTACAACCGAGGTTCTAGCCTCGATAACGGATGAACCAGAGCACTGAGAATGAAATCATCTGCGTATGTGTGTGCCGTTGGTGATTGGATAGGATAAGGTAACAGCGATATTTAAAAAATCACTTTGCTCTAGGAACTCCGGCTGTAACTCGAAACGAAAATTCCATCGAACTAGATAAAAAGGCTAGTTTATCTTTGCGCGCTGACGACGTTTTTTAGACAAGTTCATGGTGCAACTTTGAAATTTGTGGCCCTTACATCATGCGCATCAATTTGACATAGTATTTCTGTAAGTCTTCGAATGTTGGTTGTGGCCATGTTTTCTCAGCCAGATTATTACTGATTTTTTTCTCAGGATGGTCGAGATTCTTTACACTGTTGCATACAGCTTGGTGCTTGTCTTGAAAAAGATACTCGGTGTGCATTTAAACGTTGTTAATTTATTGTCTCATTTGCTTACAAATCGCTTAACAAGGTTACTTAACACAGGCAAGATGCCTAATTTTGTCGGTTTAGTTTAGAAGGCTGGCTTTCCTAAACTGCCTCAGAAGTACCTGTAAGAACCGAACTGAGGGCGATAAATTCGGCTTCCTCCAAGTCGAACGGGGGAATCCCAGCTGAACTGGAGGGACCGAAAAACGCGAAAATAGCATAAATGGCTGATTCACAATAATGCCCATGATATAGTAAAACTCTATAGATTGGTGGCGATGATATTGTTTTTAGCACTGCAGAGCAAAATTTTAGTGATTTTTGGTTCTATAAGGAATAATTGGCATATTTTTTGCTTCGTATAGAAAAATTGGCCTATTTTCAGTCATGCAGAAAAATATCTGGGTGGCTGAACTGAGGGGAAGCCAAAAAATACTTGGGAGGGTGCTGATTAGGGGGAGGCCAAAATACCTGCCTCGCTCGGAGGGATCCTCGCCGTGGGAGGGCCAGAAGGGTGTCTCAGACTGTTGTGTAAAATATTTCATAGATTACAACGCAGCGAGATCGTTGAAATTACCTTTAAACGAGGTTTCGGAACAGGAACACTGGTGTCAGGATATTCAGAAGGGTGTTCTTCCAACCGAGGGTTTCGGGCGAATCGGAAACGTTACTTGATCCGTTCGTTGATACATCATTCGCTGAAGGCCTCTGGTCAGCGGTGGTACTACTGTGTCCAATTGAGAGCCGCCGTCTTCATTCCGAACGATTTGTCGACCCGATAGGATATTTAATCCAAGTGCCATGTATTGGTCATTTTCGCGTCACAGGAATTATGCTACAAAGCAATGTTTTACCCTGAATATTGTCAGCCAGTAGGACGCGCTGTTAATCGATGCTTTAAGCAAGTGCAGCAGTCGTGACGCTGCTGCATTGCGCACTTCCAAGAGGCAATGTCCATATGACCCGGCTGCCGTAACCTCAAGGGCGGACATAGTTAGTATTTTTTCTCGGTCGGTTCCAAGAAGCTACGGAGCTTAGCAGGCTGTAAGAGCGCTTCACAGGATGGGTTATGTACGTAATCTAGATGGTACTTCCTTTGGTCCCCAGATAGGTTGAACTCCGGCACATGCTCACAGGCCAAAGAGACCATACTACCATTCCCTATTCTGGTTCTACCAGGAACTGTCAACCGACTATTAGTTATTTAATGTCAATATCCCACTAGGGATACTGACATTAACTTGTCCGACGAACGGCTTGTCGGTCATTTAACGTCCGACAAGCCGTGGACGTTTTATGTCGGATTGTTGTTGGTTGAGTGACATTTGATCGGCAAGCGGTCATTATTAACCTTGATTTTGCGGCGAGGGACGCATAGGGAAAATTAAACTCGCACGAGTCGTATTTCCGCATTGAAGAATCGGCGAAACATGCTAAGACTTGCGGCCTCTTCGACGTTAAGTCTGAACGCATGTCGTCGACTGGGGCGACAATTTCAAACCCCATTGTATATATATCGCTACATAAGGCTTCAATAAACACAAGAACACGTGGGGTTTTCAATTATTATTTTATATGGATACGGTAATCGGGTACACATTCGGTAAAGGGATAAAACAATACGAGCTTACAATTCATATTATGAGCATATATTCACAAATAAGGAAATACAGTGGGTAATTAAGTTACAATGCACGAACAAAGTTTATCAAGTCAAACGGAATGGTTTAGGTCAAACCTGGGGTATTCGCTTTCCTAGTTACACACCCACAGCCGTATGTTCGATTAATCTCCTCGAGGCTAGCGAATATTCTGACGACGGCTGAGCTCACCTAACTACATAGAATTCGGGAAAGCGGGTAAAAATAGATTGCACCAACGGAAAACTAGTCGCGATCGTATAATAATAATAAAACGCCATTCGGCTGGTTCAGATAAGCTGAAGGCGGCTTAATATGAAAAGGTTGGGGACAGGATCGAGATATGTTCCAGGGGACGCGAAGGTTAAAATGTGACTCGACCACATCTATTCTGTTCTACGCTGAATCTAATATAGTGGCAAAATATAGAAACACACGGCATATAATATAATTATACATCAGAGACACCGTAATGGCTACAGCATGAACAATACAATGACAAAATACGCCTGCTAAACAGTACGACTCATTCGAATGGCATGACATGACATGACGGTAAGTTTCCGGATTTATGGATGCGAATATTTTCATGTAACGAATTTAAACTATTCATGTGTCGGAATTTGGTACTCCCGGGGATTGTATTCGTCATACACAAATATATATGCGCACAATAATGCAGGGAACTTTCAAACTGCAAACGGTGTTAGCGGTCTGTCGGCCCTGATCAAACTTATCCGATGGCAATTTCATTTGTGCTTCGCATACCTAGTGTTTAATGTGACTGGCTAAGCATGCCAACACGGCAAGAGTTCAATATAGGTAGCAAGGAACAAAGATGGGGTTACCAATTCGGAGGGAAAACGTAAAGTAAGGTGGATTTGACCTCCACTAGTAATGATTTCAGAGGGGTTGCGAAGGGTTCGCGTTTGGTAACATAATCCTCGCTCGAGAAAAATACAAGTGAGAACGGATATAGATATATATAAGTATTGATACTCAAAACTCGACTCAGTTGTGACTCAAAAACACACAAGTAAAAGTAGAATTGGACCCAAAATCTTATTTTTAAGATTTTTGCAAAAAATACTATTTACTAAAAATATCTCTATTAGTTTTGTGCTCAATCCCTTTATCAGCGAAACTATCTGCAAATGTGTACTATTCTACAAAGGTGCTGGATCGAGCCCCAGGGGAGCTTACTAAGTTAAAAGTCCTGAACCAACTTGACGTTCGTAAGAGCTCTGAGGCTTAGGTTCCGTTCAGTGGAATACTTTTCTTAGTTTCTAACAAAAAGCACGGGTTCTGGCGGAATACTACAGCAATCCTAAAGGGGTACAACGTTGAGTATGACTTAATAGGTATAAATAAATCACAACTATTGTACAAATTAGTGGTGCGGATAATTAAGCTTTACTCAAAACTAAAACTAGTTCATTAAAGTCCACAACTCTACATGTCCAGCATTTGGCTCGAAACTAGGTACCGGTGTTGATGGTCCTACTCAAGTCTAGAAGAAGTCGTTTTTGTTCTTCACTAACAATTAGCTAAGGGTCTGAGGCGTTGTGTCAGGCCTTAATTCCAACCATTAAGCTTCCAAATAAGGCTCCTGTCGGAACCTAATTTAATATCTTAAAATTATTTGAGATTTTGGAGAACATAAGGACCGTGTTGATCCTTCGATTACAAATGTTATATATATCCAACTTTGCAAAGAAATATCTTCGCACTACCGCAATTACCGGCGGCCCAGTGCGGAAACGCTATATACGGCTCGTCAAAAGCTTTAGTTGGTTCATCATGTGGTTTCTTAAACTAACTATTGTGCTTAACTATTCCTCAATGGAGAGTGAGCACTGCGGTTGAGCTCGCGAGCACGCTACGATCCACTGTGGTGCTGTCTCCGATTTCCACGAACTCATCCTTGTTACAAGACTTAACATACTTAAGTAATTATTCATAACTTATATGTCCGAACTCTATTCCTCAAGTCGAAATTGTTTTGCTATTCATTTGGCTCCCTCGTAATCGCTGCGAAGCTACGATACTGGTGTAGTGTTGGTACCCTCCTAAGCTAACGAACCACTCTTTCGGGGAATCCCTAAGCGGCACATTAAGCAGGTTCTTTTCAGTCATCGCTTTACGTAAATTATATGATACCTATGTCAATTTTAGGACATGGAGGGCAGTGGTTAAAATAGGGCAGAGGTAAAAATTATGCTCAGCTGGCTAATATTTAATTAAGATGAACCTTATAGGTGGCGATGCCTCGTAAGTCGTCGGCACCGATCCTAAACAGCACATTTTCGACACTTAATATGTTAAATGGGTTTGCATGGCCGCAATTAACGGACATTGCGACCGTAAGAAAGTCTATAATGTTTGACCTAACTGATCATCCCAGAGTAATCGGTTTCTTAGTTTCTAGCCGAGTTCGTCCTAAATCCGGCGCGAAATGGTGTGGCAGACCTAGAAATTCAAATTTCTTAAATTCTGCCGCCCTTTCTCTGTGGAAAATTTGCAAAGAGGCTGAACTTGACCTATGTGTTCGATTTTTGAGGACCGGGCAAAAACATGTCTGTCGTCTCGGTACCCGACAGACCCCCAACTTCGCATCTCGTGATGCTATTAAAATCTGTACAGAAATTCGCGTTTCGTATCAAATGTATCAGCTACAACTTTATTATTTTCATATTTACATAATCCGTAAATTTATAATTAAATTATTAAAGTTTACTTAATTAATATATAAATTTAGATTTTCTTATAATTTTGATATTTGTATCACACGTTATACACATTTATATAAAATCTATAACTATTATTAAACTTATAATTAGAATTTAATATTGTGTATTCAATAAATGTATAAATTTCCTATTAATTTAATACTAACATAATAAATACTTACTCCAGACTAATAAATAAATATTACTTTATATATATATAAAATTTTATATTACAATTATATTTTTATTTTAGACTGATATAAATATATATTACATATAGCGGGCAGACGTCTGTGTAAACAAGACGCAGAAGAAGTAACACGAGGCTGGGGTCCCGATCCCTCAGGTTTCTCCGGGGGAACAAAAGGGGCTTCGGATTCGGGGTCGGCTCCTCTAGCCGAGCATTTTGATACCGACATGTTAATTTTCAGACCAAAAAGGGGAACCTGTCTGTTAGGCGAACCCGTCCGAGTTTACGGTAAAATAATCGAAGACGTTAGGGCGCTCCAGCGAGTTCGGGTTGCTTTTTTTGTGGGAGGACATATATACCTTTGTGCCGGATTTAGCGAGGGTAACATGCTCGTCGGGAAAATTTTCCCAGTTTTCATGGGGATACAGTACCCAAGGTGGGCACAGTGGGCATGTCCCGGGTTCAAATGAAAGCCTATGCTTCGGGGAACCCAAAGATAATATTTATAAAATTCAATATAAGATAATTATGAAAATAACTTATTAATTTTAATTAAATTGCACATTCAATTTTCGAGGGTACTCCTGCTTAACGTTTATTAAGTCAGTGGATCCCAATCAGATCTCCCGAGACCGGCCTCATTTGAAAGACCGAAAAATTTTGTACCAGAAAAGTTCGCCCCCACCAGCGATTTCTCATTGTTCTGGAGTTATGGAACGGAACCGCAAGGACCCTCAATCCCGAGGATTCGGAATTCACATTTTAAAGCTTTCTTATCAGCTAACTCAGCCAGTGAAAATGAATACTGGCAGCTTATGCTCTGCTTTAGTTAACAAATTTCAAGTGTATTTCGGTAATTTCAAGTAAATTTGATAAAATACAATTCCTACTAATAAATTTGGGGAATCTGGTACATTTGATGTTTGCTTCGGCGGATAGTTATAAATTTTTGTGGTCCTCACTTGCGAGGACGGTGGAGACGAGTTTCCCGTTGTTACCAATATTTTATCCTTAAGTTGGGTCATGTCCTATCATGCCGGGTCATGTCCTTTTTCTTTCCTACAAATTTGGTTGGTTCAGAATTGCACTACTTTATCTCTAAATCGCGGGTCGGGGATGGTAAGGTACCCCAAAATGCCTCACCAAACCCGCCGGTTATGTATACACGGCAAAATACGTAAATGAAGTAATATAATTACGATCAACATCAATGAATGGAATACGGTGGGTCGGGACCGCGGAGGTACGACAAGGTACCTCAACCAACCCGATCAACCAGCAACGAATAAACAACGGGTACAATGTTATAAAGATTCATGTGAGTTTCGCATGACCGACGTAATATCAATATCGATATAAAGGTGCAAACGATACATGGCAATAATGGTGCAATCAAATCAATATAGTTATCTCAACGGAATAATATACGGCAGTAATGTTACTAAATAAATACTTGTTATCATGGCAATAAGAATATATACGTGGAAATGTGCCTTTATGGCAACAACAAACGTATAATGCGATACATAATAAGTACAATGATAGTATGCCTTCATGGCAACAACAAACTGTATAATACGGTACATTGTAACTGTACGATGTAAGCATAATGGTAATGGTACGATGTAATGGTAATGGTGTGATTTCAAGATAGCAATGGTAGAAGGTATAAGTATATACATATAGACAGTCACGGAAATAAATAACAATGACTACGGTGCAATACTTAACAGCGATATCTATGCACAACAATGGTACAAATTACAACAAAGACAACATTTCGTGGTAACGGCGCAATAGGGTGTAAATTACAACGAGGTACAAGGCTATAATATTAATTCTTACAGTCAGTTCCTTCGTACGGTTATATCGACACTAACCTAGGCTTGCACGGGCGAAGCCATCGGTAGCTATGTCTTATACACACGCACTGGTGCAGGACAGGTCTCTAAGTTCATTCAGAACCATTGTTCTTACGGATTTAGTTTCCTCATAGACGTTGTCCATTAGGCTATGTTGGGGATTAATCAATCTCGTAACGATCCAGCATGTATCTGTTATAACAGCAACATGCTGGGCTCCTCCAACCTCGACTAAATTTCTTCAGGCCAAAATCATACAGCTCGGCGAACTTTTCGAACCGTTTCGATGTCAATCAGACCAAGTTCTAATGCAGTGAAGTTCTTCAGATGTTCCACAGTGTTAGGCTTCCTTTCGTAAACTATTCTTCAGAACACCCCAGGGAAAGAAGTCCGGAGGCGTCAACTCCGGGGAATGGGCTGACCACTCAACAGGTCCACGTCCACCGGTCCTGTCATTCTGAAAATTGACATACAACAATTCTCGCACTGATTTGCATAATTAGTTGGGCGAGTCGTCTTGTTGGAACAAAAATTTGTCTCGCTCGTCCAGCTGTTCAAATTAAGGACAAAAATCATCGCTCGGCAGTCCTAAATACCGTCTCCTGTAAGAGTTTCGTCGAAAAAGAAACACCGAATGAAATCTTGAGAGGGCATTCCCACCCAAATGGTCACTCCATAAGCGTAAGGCTGGTGGCCCGTTGTATTATGAGGATTTAGCTTGTCCCAGTATACGCAATTGTTTAGATTTATATGACTATTGAGCTTGATTGAGCTTTTATCGGACCATATAAATCAATCAAGCAATTCCGGATCATCGACAAATTTCGCAAACCATTCTTCAATCGCACTTGGCAGTCAAAATCGTTTTCGTTTAGTTGATGTATTAATTGCGGACAGAATGGCTTCAGTCCTAGCCCCTTGACCATTCGAACAGCACCTATCCTCTACAGCCCAGATTCCAGAGACAGCTGACGAAATAACTTGCTCAGCTATTTCATAAGTTTGTCCGAGATGATAATAGTATTGCCATCTCCAGTGGACAAGTCCAGTGCTGATCCAATATCATCGGATTAATTTTCAGTTAAGAACAATAATACATTTTTGTTGGTCAGGGCTGGAACAGGCGAGCCTTGGGCGAATAACATCAGGTGAATTGTTCGATTTTGAGTACATTCTTACTGCTGTAACCTTGGCTCTAAAAGAAAGGCGCGAATTAGCCATATATTTATATAGTTAGTAATATCTAAGTAAAATGCTTGTTTATAACAAATAGAATTAAACTTATCTTAAGTGTTTGCTGAGTTGTGACAGTTCAAACTGTTTTCCTTACTCCTGGGACACCCCCTATACGTACTAAAAAGTATGTTCTCAATTTCTAGTTGCTAAACAATTTTGATTAGAAATTTAACAAACCTTTGTGGTGATGCTATTTAGCAAAATGTTTTGTTTTGACAGACGATTAATTAAAGACAGTTACGATGAGTTGTTGGTCGAAAATGGACATGTCGATGAACGTATTTTCCTGTCAACGGAGGAATGGGTTTCGCGTATAGGTATATTTTTACGTGCAAATTATTTCACTAGTACCACAATCCAAACTTAATGTAACGTACTCGAAGTTAAATTTTTGGTTTGCCGGAAAGAAGTTGTGAACCCGGGACTTGAAACTGTCGACATGGCGCTATTATAGGTAGCGATGTTTGACATGGATATTTGGGATTTCGTTTTTGGTCAGGATGTTGGTTTACGCTGTCGAATTGAGTTTATATGAATTTCTGTTGGCCCATGAGTTGAATGGTAACATATTTCACTCGGGCTTATTTAAAATGTAAAATTCGTCCATTTTCAAAGTGCTTCATTTCCACGTATTCTTTTTTCTTTTTCATAGTTTTTCATTATATGCATAATTTTATAAATAGAGCAGCTGCTGAGCAAGCGGATATTTAATGATGGTGTTAGAAGAAAATCGTGAAAATTTCTTTCATGTCTGTCGCTGTTATCCATAACACATCTTCTGTTGGATGGATTTCGACAAATGTTATGTTTTACAATAAAAGTCTAAACGATGTGCCCCTTTAATTGCAATTTCAGAGTTGGAACACCATTTACAGCTTAAACTAGCGGAAAATTGGTTTTGAGTTGAACTGCGGTAGTGAAAAACGAGAAAATAACATAAATAGCTGATTAACAATGAATATACACTATAGAGTAAAACTCTATCGTTTGATGGCAGTTATGGTGTTTTTCACCTCGCAGGGAAAAAATTTAAGGATTTTAGTTCGATAAGGCAAAACTAGCATATATTTTGCCTCGCGGAGAAAAATTGGCCTATTTTTAGTTGTGCAGAAAAATACCTGGAGTGGTGTGGCACGTGGGGGCAGGCCGAAATACCATTGGAAGGCCAGTAATGTTACAGAGTGATTGCACAGGGATTAGATGTTCACCTGTCCAGCTCTTAGTGAGAAAACGAAAAAAGATTACGAATAATTTGATCACATTAACATGTTTTTCTAGAATTTTGCAAAACAAAATATTGTTTTAACAAATTCATGAAAACAAATTGCTGTGAACACAACCGGTTCGTTGCGATTGCTTGTTTGTGACAGTTTAGCGACTGAATTAATAAGACTAAAACAATTGCATCCACATTACAACAAGGCACCATAACCGTATATTAAACTACTACTTGCCATTTTGAATTATTCAAGCAGAATGCGTATGCAAAAGCCTTTTTACTAATCAAAATCTACGCAAAAAACTACAACATTTGCAAGGCGTAACAAAGGACAAGGGGTTATCTATCCCTGCTACCGCTTCGAAAGGTTTTCTCGCAACTTCTTCGATAAATAGCTGAATCAATGGTCCAAATTAAATGATTGTTGTGATTATTAATTTATTGTTGCTGATACGCAAAATAAACGTCTTGATTTCGGTGCATCTCCGTTGTTTAGTCTGAGGTTGTTTACAAGATATAAAGCTTATGATTCCGAGTTTGTCCGTTTATCTATGAGAAAAGCGAAAACTTCAGCACATTTCAATATGTGTTTTCATAGTATTTTGGATGATTCAGTATTATGAATTTTTGTTTATTAAACATAATATTCTGGTATATATAGTAAGTTAAATTTGAACTTGCAGGCTCTCCAAGAAAAGGAGCTGGTTCAGGCAGCGATGCTGACTTTCTTCTAAGAAAGAGTGTACAGGCTTGTCTCGAACGAGTAAGATTTCTTTTTTAAAGGGGTTCTTTATTTTGTAACAAAAATTTATGCTGTTACAGTTTTGGTATTTTAGTAGTTAGTCTGGACACCTAGCGGGTTTTTAGTTATAACCGCACTCGAGTGTGACTAATAAGTACATTGAGACTATCATTGGTATGCTACAATAATTATACATTAGTTTTATGTTAGATTTATCAGTATAAATGTTGTAAATTTGCTTTTTCGGATTTCTATGACCAAAAATTATCAGGCTTATAGGAATTTTTACCGTTTAGACGCATTTGTTGTTATGGCTTAAGTACTTAATTTATGTGTTCTGCCGTACTAAGGTGCTACATGGGCATATCCGAAAATTTGACAATATGATAAGAAGACATAAATGGTCCTATTGCTTTGCATCGTGTTGATAATAACTAACACCTTGCCTTTAACAATTGTTGAACTCGAAATAACGCAAAAAGCTCAATAATTAAACCAGTATGTAGTATAATTTTACATTTGTTTTGTGCGGGTAGGGCTGATGTCAATTCAAAGAAAGATTTCGGTGTTGCTCGATGCATACTAGAGGCGTATAACACTGGTTCAGTTGTTTTATAGAGTTCCTGTGGCGATACATTTGGGTGTCTCGTTATGAGAGTTACCAGTTTTTAGCTAGTGTTTTGTGTTGTTTGCATTTACTTATTCTGGTTTTGGAATTTGCAAAATTATAATTTTTCAAAAATCTTCAAATTATAATTTTGGAAAAAGACTGGTTAAAATTCCATTTAATCTGAGCAATATGTTTTGGAGTAATAATTAAGAAACAAAAGAAACTTTTGATACTGTGTAAAATAAGATCAGTTTGCGAAATCCAATGTTAGTTTTCCAACCCATATACAGTAACGTCAGCTATATTGTTATGTATTTATTAACACATCCAAAACTAATTACGTTAGCTGTCCGTTTATTTGTATTTCTTTAAATAATAAACTTTATTAGATGATGGATTGAGTGCTTGACATAAAAATTATTCCTGTGATTGACTATTTTTGTAGGTTACTCGTCAACCACCTCTAACGCCGCTGTCTGGTCAGCAATATTTGCCCAATTACTCCACAAGTTGTGAATCGTTTTCTCCCATCACACCAGTAACAAACGCGACGCAGTCGCTGGAAAAACTCTTAGCCATGCTTGCCGAATCTCCGGCTGAGCCTTGCAACGAATTGGAAAGCCTACTGCAGTAAGATTTCTCGTATGATGTCTTTTCTACAAGGATTTCACACTATGAAGGTTTTACACCATAGCTGCGGTAGATTTATAATGTTAACGCCTGCTGTAAATACAGCTGACATCTCCATAGGATTTAAATTGTACCTTGTTCTTTCAAGTGGGGACACAAAGTTCGTATCTGGGGCGAATCGATAAGAAATACCTGCCGACCCACCCCATAGTTTGTTGTAGTTTCCAAGGTATCTGGGCCTATCTTATAGTTGCAGTTTTTCGCGTTGCAATGTGTTTACATCATGATTGTGGTCGTTATTGTTGCAAATATGTTTGCCTGCTGAAAACAGTATCTTTTAGCAGCCTGCGTTTCATCTTCAAGATTTTGATATGTATTGTCGAAATAAAATTAGTAGAAATTTTGCTGTAGTGTTTTGTTAGAACGGATATTGGATATCACCTCAAAAGACCTGAAGCGTTGAGAGGTTTTAGCTTGGGGGAAGCCAAAAATTTAATTGCTGGCACGGAAACTCCTGGGGGGCTGGGAGTAACCGAAATTGCGGTTCTATCGAAAATCATTTTCCGGTTCCGGCAAAAACTATACTGGAATCGGAATGACGGCTTAAAAGGTTTGTTTCAATTTTTCAAAATTTTTTGCTCCAGCAATGATTACAAATACACAGTGGCTAAGTTCCATCCTGTGCAAAATCAGGGTGGTTTCGCGGTAGCCGAAGAACTGTCGGTCAAATTTTCAGTCTGCGGTAAATTATTGAACGCTGCAAAGAATTTAACAAGCCACTTGTAGTTGCATTCATCGATTTCAAGGCAGCGTTCAATTCCATAGATAGGAGCCTCATGTATGGCATTTAACAACAATACGGCTTCCCTGCAAAAATTGTGAACATCATAAATACTATATATGACAACAGCCGTAGCGTCGTTAACGTTTATTCATCGATCATTGAATCGTTCCTGTGAACACCAGTGTAAAACAGGGCGCCATTTTGTCTTCCGTGCTATTCAACTTAGTTCTGGACGCCGTCCTCTCCGAAGCAGTCCAGGAATGCCGCAGAATTTATATTGACGCCCCTGCCTACTGGCAGACCTAGATTATGTAGACGACATTGCACTACTAGCTGAGCCCAACCTTGAAATTCAGGCCATGGTCAATCGTTTGGACAAGGTAGCCCGATCGGTTGGACTATATGTCAGTGTAGAAAAGACCAAGATGATGTCAAATGTTACCGCAGCCGAAGCGCCGATTTTGCTTAATCAACAGCCAATTGAAGTCGTCGACGAATTCTCCTGTACATGTGATTTAAAATAACAATCAGTGGTTTTTCAAGTATAGAAATTTCTAAGTACAGACTTTCAAACGCGGAACATGTGTTTGGAACGCTAACTGCTAAGTTGTGGAACGTACCTGGAGTTTCTCGCAGTACTAAACTCCACGTATATAATGCGGCAGTGCGCCGGGTATTGTTCTACTCATGCGAGACCTGGTCGACGAAGTTTACTGATTTGTCTCGCTTACAAGCATTTGAGTTCCGATGTTGGCGTCGAGTATTGGGAATATCCTACCGCGACTACGCTTGAAATTCACAGATGCAGCGACTGGTCGGAAGCCTACTGGTTCATGCCGACTACGTTCGAAAAAGACGATTGCAATATTTCGGACACCTACTTCGACTTCCGACCGAATTCATACTAAAACGATGCCTCCTGGGCGAAACACCACGTTCGTTTAACCGCCCCTGCGGGAAGAGTTAGAATGACATGGCAACGAAGCACTAAACTCCTCGTATATAACGCGGCAGTGCGCCGGATATTATTGTCTCATGCGAGACTTGGTCGATGAAGTTTACTGATGTGTATCGCTTACAAGCATTCGAGTGCCGATGTTGGCGTCGAGTATTGGGAATATCCTACCGCTACTACGCTCGCAATTCACAGATCCAACGACTGGTCGGAAACCCACTAGTTTGTGCCGACTACGTTCGGAAAAGACGATTGCAATATTTCCCGACACCTACTTCGACGTCCGACTGAATTCATATCCAAACGATGCCTCCTGGGCGAAACACCACGTTAGTGGAACCGCCCTAGCGGAGGAGTTAGAATGACATGGCAACGTACAATAAAGAAAGATCTTGCCGGTCTTCGCATGCCGCATCTTTACTTCGGTCTTAACTTTTGAATTAAACATTTTAAAAGCAAATTTTTAGAACCACATAAACCAGTAATTTCAAGTTCCTGCGGAAGAACATGTAAGAAACGTATGTCTATTGAAGCGGGGAGAGGGCGGGGGAGTGGAGACAGAAGCAACTTGTTTAATCTAGTCTGTTCACATGCTACAAGCACATTATGTTTGACGCAATTTACGCAAGGCTGTAGAGTGGAGGGCAATTTTTTTGTCCTGGGTGACCAAACCGACATTGATCGATAAATAAATATTGTTAGCTTCGTCAGCCCCTTCAAAGTCCCAGAGAGACAGTAGTGTCATCTCAATGCATTAAGTTATAATGTAAAATTGATTTTTTATTACACTTAAATCCATCGCATCTTCTTTTCTTTCTTAATGGATCTGTGTAACAGATCTATTGTGTATCGTTACGAGATCGGTTAATTCCCACCACAGGGTAATGGGCAACATTAATGAACTTCTATCTCAGGCTCCTCGCCACAGAAAATAATCACTAAAACCAACGGTTGTAAAAAAATTCAAATGCCTCTTCCCGCACGAGCATGCGTGTGTAGAGGACCCAGATATTGTAACCATGCATATGGAGCTGTTAGTAAATGTATATGGTATCTGGTTCAGCTGTTATA
>JASANE010014691.1:0-193842 GCA_030248225.1 Trileptium ribeirensis
TAGGTCGTTTCCCTCAACCCAGACTTCCCGCAACTTCCGTCAAAATTTTAACCAATAATGAACTTTTAAATTGTAAGTTCATAAATTTTGGCAGCTCAACTACAGCTAGATTCGAATTGTCATTGTTGAGGTCGGTCGAATATAGTCAAAGTTTAAGTGTTTTAATGTAGTGCGTTTCTCCGTACTTAAAGTTACGTTTGTCATTTGTGGGTTCTCTTTGGTTTTGTTTGGCATCAAAAGACTGAGTTGGCATTAACAAGTTTGAATAGCGGCTGAACTGACAGCCCGCGGATTTTAAGTCTGCGGGGGCCTCTGTGTAATGCGATTAGCTGCGGCGCACGCTTTATAAGGTCCAGCTTCAAGGCTAGCTGTGGTAGTAACCTACGTCTATAAGAGGAAAAATCCGACTTAGTTCGATTTAAAGTATTCCATTTCGTCACCGCTACGCCGCACCTTCTCCTGTAATCCCCGCCTAGACTTTTCACACGTTAGGCATATCTGGTTTGAAAGCTTCCAGCGGTTAGAGTTTCAGTGTTTTTTGTATCAAGGGTGTGTGGTGGAGTCCATGTATTGGAATCCTTATATTAACCATGTATCTTTGGTGATATTTCACAAGCTTCTCGGAACTGGCGATAAGCCGCCTTTGCGAATTTTATCACGAAGCCTAGGGTCGCGTTGTTGCACGAAGCGTGCTAAAACAATTAATCTGATTTCGACTAAAAAGGCGATTCAACGCTCTCAGTGGTTTAATGGTTAAACCATCTAAAAACACTGTTTGCTATAGGTCTTCCCTAGGCTAAGGAATTATTGGAAGGCTACTAGACTTGATTTTCTTTATTATTATTCTATGGTGCCACCCGGCAGAACTACTGAAAGAAGTCATTTTAGGAATTGTTGGTTACGTCGGAAAGCTGAAGATATACTTGGGAAGGCATACGGTACTACGCAACTGGTAGCGAAAATCGTTCGTGGTATTAGAGTAACTTTACGGAGTGCAAAACAGGCTTATTACAAAACGCGGTTCGATCCAAAAGGGCGTTACTGCAGCCCAATATTAACGTTGTAACGAGACCGTCAACTATTGTGTTACAATTTTTTTTCTTATATACATTTTTCGGTATTTTGCAAACTATCATAATGAACACAGTAAACTATTAATTCGGATGCCGGTGAATTATTATTTATATTAGCTAAAAGATTTTGTAATAGCTTATTGAAATTAACGCAGGCTATATTTGAGAAACCAACTTGGAGCCTGGTAACTGAGTAAAAGGTTGTAGTAAACCATATTGAAGCAAGTAACAGGACGATTGACGTGACATATTAGGATCGGCGGACAGTTACAGCAAAATATCTTTCTAAAACATCGTACGTTAGGCGTACATCGTTTTGTTGCCGACACTGCGAAATCGTGCAAGCTTGCCTCTCTTTCAAAACGAAAACGCTTGACTCACTCAGATTGATAACCAATGGAGCCCTATCCTATACCGGTGGCCAAAGCCAGTCTAGTCCAACATCCCATATGGCCTATGATTTGATGGCCTGTTTGCAATACACACACAAATGATCGCTTTGTCGATAAAATTTATAAAAACAAGTTGACAAAAGATTTAAATCGTCGGACGAGTTGAAATATGGTTCCGGTTCGTTACAATCATCCCTTTCTCAAACGATGGAAAACGCCCCGGCAACACTCTGGTTAAGTGGGTGGCTTTTCCTACATGAACCCTGTCTAGCGCAGATAATGTAGGCCCGCCCGAAGCAAGTATATATTACCTGTAAACAAAAGTTGTCCACTTAACCAAACAGTATGAGATCATAGAACGAGACCCATGCCACGAGGTCAAATATAAAAACTAATTTACTAATTCATTGTTCCCTCGTTTGCATTAATACGTTATGGAAATCTATACATCAGACCGAAAATCAAATCCGCGGCGGCTGTGTGTTGTCAAAACTCGACTAACACGTTATACAAAATAAACAAATTGAACTTTAATCAGCTCATTCAGTTAAACTTCAGTTAAAATGCAAATGAGTTTAAACTTCCTGTAAACAGTAAAATTTAAACTTTTATTATAGTAATAATAATTATAATAACAAGCTACGGTTTCGTGCAAAATTGCCCGTTACACGTACACCTACAAAATGTTACACTTGATGCATTTACGCCTTGGCTAACCAACGATTTCTAATGAACTGGTATATGCGTATCAAGCTTAAAATAAAAAAATCCTCCAATTATGATCATTGAAAAATCAAATCTCGATATCTTTATGATCTTTAGTTTGCGCTATAAACTAATACATTGGACGTTTCGGCTAAGCGGGTTGAGCAATCACTTTTCCGCGCCTGTCTTAAATTGAAATGTTTTCACTCCCGGATGTGCTTTCCTGGCCATTCCGAATCCACCACTTCCAGAGTCAACCGCGTGACGGATATGCCACTTCGCCGGTGCACTCCGAGCATTTCTGCTCCAATCACATTATAAAAATTAATAAACACAATTAGACATAAGAAATTCTTTTATCATTTTGCTCTTGACTGATTCTAAGAACATGCGGATAGATTCTTTTACAATACAATACCATAAAATACAAGTTTTATTCAATTCCTATGGTATATATGAGACTTACTGCAGAGTTCTGCTCCTGAAACGCGTTCATACGACTCAAGAATGAATAATCATTAAACGTCGTCCGCATGGAATGCTTACTAGCGTTCGCAGAGCGCTGCCATATATTTTATAATAAGACAAATTTTAAAGAAGGAAATGAATAAACATAGCAGAAGATGCATATTCTAAGATTGGTCGGACATAGGTTATGTAAGTAAACAATAGTGTTTCAATGTTGCAACAGGGAAAGCAACGTAACAGCATGTTGGCAATGCGGTAGGCCTTGCTTGTTATTTTTCTGCAGTGCGTTGTAAATTTTAAATCCTTAGTGATCGTAATGCCCAAGTCCAGGCAGGACTCAGTTTCAGGAAGTGAATCGCCAGACAACGTATACGTGAAGCATGGATTTTTCGTACCAATATTCAGTATTTGACATTTTGGGGTAGAGATTGTAAGCTGCCATCTGTTAGCCCATGCTGAAACGTGGTTTAGCGCGGTCTCCAAGCAGAGATTTGTCTGTTTCGTTGCTTTTTGTTGGTAACGTTACATACAGTTTCATATCATCGGCAAATAATTTAACTTTAACAGAACAGCATGATTTTATACAATTTAATAAGTCATTAATATATAAGGAAACAACGTGGGACCGAGAATACTTCCTTGTGGTACACCCGATAGTACCGGTTTATAACTAGAAGAATCCTTTAATTTGACACGGAACTTTCAGTCACATAGAAAGCTTATAATCCATCTCAAGCAGGATCCGGAAAAACCAAGGCATGATAGTTTGTGTAGCAATTTTGAGTGAGAAACTGTGTCGAACGCCTTAGCAAAACCGATGTAAGCGACATCCACTGAAAGGCCATTATCCTGAACGCACTTAGAAAGGCCGAAATTCTGTGAGCACTTAGTCAACTGCTGATGGTCTATGCGCGGGTTTTACTGTTAGGCAAACATGTAATGCTGAGCCTATTCAAAACGGTGTCGTTCGTATCACTGCTATTCGTACCATGCTGATATCTAAACAAAATGCTTACATAACGACGGCTAAAGGAAAACTCAGTGGCTATAGCATACGCGCCTAAATGTGTAACGTTGTGGGCTCCAACCTAGAACACTTCAGTAGTTGGCGACATTTTTTGATGAATATTAAAACAAAATGTCTTATTCAAAATAATGTTGATCAAATACCTTAACCACGATCTACATTAATTATATCAAGTCATCGGCTCATACGGTGCAAACCCAAAGACCAATTTCCAGCAAAAATTTCGTACATAGGTATTTTCAAAAAATAACACAGTTGTAGGTCAGTAAAGATCTGTAGTTGGAAAAAGTTTGCTCAATCGACCCATCTCGTATTGTGAAGCGTAGTTTTGAATTTGTCGTTTGATGTATCGTCACAAGCGCGCTATTCATTCGCTTTGCGAGGTTTCACAAGGAATCGCCTAATAGCTCAGTAATTTCCATACCCCGGTTTCAATCGTGCAACTCTGGGTCGGCTCTGTCAAATATTGTGCGATACACCAATTACTTGGTGAACGAAAAACGAGAATTAAAAAGGCAAACACTGCCGTATGGCTAGCCTCTATGCACATTTTACTGGCTTAACTCTACTCTGTTTTACCCTTTGCTCATTCCGATAAGTGAACATAGTTTGGCTTGACAATGAAACTGAGCATTACGCAATTTAACGCTGTAAATCTAAGTTCTTTCATGCATACCGGCTAAGCTCGAAACTCGAAGCCTGATGGGGACCCCTAAATCCATTACTCCACTGTACATGAATAAGACAAATTGCAGCCATGATAATCATAGCGTTAACTCAATTTTATACTACTAAATGTGCAACCTTCATATATGAAATAGCCAGTGTATAAACACTCACGTAGCTAATATATATGTATACAGTGACGTGTAATAATACGCACTTGCTGAAGAAGTCAAAATTACTGTATATAACACCACCGTCTTGAATGACGGTGGCGATTAATAATATTTCATATTACTATTGGGGTGCGGTTATGGACATAGGTGCTGAGGATGTCGAGAGTCTGGAAGGGCGGCGTAAATATGGCATGAGGGAGGTCCGACCCTTATGGAGTTAGAACCCCTACCCCTATCGGCACCTAAGTGTTATGGGCCAGACCATAGACTATCATTATATATACAAAATTCCCCATGATGTTTCTTCATTGGTTTTTCAAATATTTCGAAAGCTGGCTGGACGCAAGGACAGATGGACGAAGTAAATTTTATCAGTGCGCATAAAAGTGAATTCCTGTTCGCTTCGCTGGCTGTTATATATTTTCATTTAGGACTGGCAGTAAAAGCTTGAAAACGAAGAAATTTGAAAAACGACCCGCTGGAAACTTGGGGAGGAATTGTATTCGATCTCAAGAACTCCTACTCTTTGATCCGCGAGCAGGCGCTCTACCGGCTTAGCTATCACTGTCTGACTCTATAACAGTTATGAAGCCGCTACATTCGATAATGGCTGCAAATTATATATTTTGGTTTCTATTCTGGTTGTAATATATATGCTAGGTAACTCATTCCCTGGTGCCATAGATTATAGATCAGAATAGATAAGTCAAATGTAAAATTACTTGTTTCCGACGCCAAATTGTTGCAGAAGAACGCAAGAGAAATAATCCAAGTCAGAAAAGTAGATTGAAACTGGTTCTGCCGTACATAATTGTAGTTACTTTATATTGCTACATTTACATCCCATCTGCATTCCAGGGTTGTCGTAGGGGGTTATCATCCACCCCATCCCACATGAAAATCTCGTGGGGAACCCCATAGTCTGTTACGACCCAGGTCAAGGCACGATATCACGAAATATTTTCTTGTCCATATGTCAACATGTCTCTGCGTTGGGCCACAGCAGGGATTGCATGGAAATGAATTTTGGAATTCCATTTTGACGAAAACTTCGTGGAGATTTCCGCGAAAATCTTTACAGTGTTATAACGTGAACGAGTTATATATAGGTCATTTATGGAACCTACTTTACATATGCACCGGTATAAAGTGTACGTTCTTTTACTTCTGTCAGGGTTTCACTGCAGTATGTACGTCGTTCGCTATAGCCTAATCTAACACAATTTCTTCGAGCATAGCAAAGCCATCATTATGTAAAGTCATCAGTCAAAGATCGTATATATATATACGTAGTTGATTGCAGTCCTTTTAATTTTTCAAATCTTAAATGTTCGCAAACATAAACGGTTCTCTTTTTATTACCTTAATGGTTAGGCACTCAGAACCAGATTTCCTTTGTCATTATACGGTTACGAAGACCATGTTTACTTCAATGATATCATACAGTCCCGGCAAAAAATAATAAATATAAGGTCGAAATCGGAATCGCCCTAATTTTTGTCTAACGCAATCCATCGAAATTTTATAAGTTTGAAATTTGTTTGCGTCAAAATATTGAAATCACTGAGAATTTCGTTCAATCAAAGTCGATTTGGCCCTATTTCTGTCTACGGCTGTAGGTTACGTCGACAATTTCTAGCACATAAATTCAGTCACAGTGCATATGAGGTTATTAGAGTTTCCTTCGGTCATTATTGAAAATACATTATAAATCGCAGCACTTTGAAAGCAATGCCATTAATCTAGCTAGAGTAATGATCTTTCAGTTTATCACAAATCCCGGTCAGCTTCAGCTTTGCCATGTATCGGTAAATATATACACTGTGTTGAACATCGGAATTTTGAAACTCAATATCTGCATTTTTACGTTCGCAGATTTACTCCAGTAATGATTTATCGAAATGGAGCAGAGTTTCCAATTCGCTGCACATATCTGCGCGAATTTCGACAAAATTTTTGTTCGAAAGTAAAAGTACTGATATACCCTTTAGTTGACCTCCGCTCACGACTTCTTTGTTAAAATGGTAAAAACAGGTTTTTAAGGGTTCTTAGTCACTTCTGGCCTTACGGTTACGTGTTAGGCCGCCCATATTTCGCAACAGAGGCTTCGTATCAAAACGGAGACCGCCATACAAATTTTGAGTTACAACTTACCCGCACAATACTTTTGTGGGACCACTCCTTAGACCATACTATACCTTTTTCTGGGTCTTTCCTGTTAGCCTCCGGGCCAATATTGGAGATACACCCATAATTTTGGTACCATACGACTCAGGTCGACGAACTGAATAAAAATAACCATTGCAGCCATTTTTAAAATGTTTTTCAGTTTTTTTGGGTTACGCGGACGCACTCAAACCCACACGCCCGCAAATGCGTTTTAACATAGACACACGCACGCAAACGGGTTTAAACAAGCATTCAAATGTGTTTAAAGCACACACAAGCAAGTGTTCATCCATTTTTGTGGGCAGTTTATTCTATCCGTGGCTGGATATAGGTTTTTAGGTAATATGATTACGATGGTTTTGTTTGCTGCTGATCAGTACGAATATTTCACGTCTTTACAGAGCTCCTCAATGAGTTTAGGGTCGACGAACTAGATTTCCAGAAATACAGCCTGTCTTCGTTTGTTTGGTTATACATTGCATGTAAGGCATCAAGAATTTATAGGGTCTTTGAACGCTGAGTACAATGATTTTATTATCTAGAGTCCAGCACGTATATTTCATGTCTTTTCAGTGGCTATCATAGGTTTAGAATACGTTCCAGGATATAGTCTGGCTTCAGGTTTTCGGATATAATACTGCTTTCAGGACATTTACGTTAAATACGATTGTGTGGTCACGTAGAATCCAAATCATTATAGCATTATCTTTTCAGTGAGTGGTTTAAAATCGACCGTCGGCGAGCCCTATTTACCGGAAGAATTTATATCGTCACTTTTGGTTATGCGTGGTTTTCTACGCCTCAGAATAGCCACTAAAGTTTCCGACAAGCATATGTCGTGGGCCTTAACTTTTATCAACCTATACTTAGTTTTCAGCATACTAGTAAAGACTGATTTTGAACGTAATAGGCTTTAATTCAGTTGTCGTTCTACTCATAGCAATAACTTGACAACAATAGTTGGGTTTTTGCACAATCAGCGACATTTTCATTATTGTGACTTGTTAGATTATTGCCTTGACTGAAGAGGTCCTGTGTTGCACCGTTTTCAGACATAACCGACTGTCTACCGTCAGCGTTACATCGGCATGGCGATGTAACAGCAGGATCCGTTACTGCTTCGGAAATTGCTAACTCTTGAACGTGTTGTTCGGCACATTTTGCTCTTTCATTCCAATGCTGTCAAAATAAAAAAACTAAAGTTGAAAGACAAGACGCCATAACGCAGCTATAGGCGAACAAGTTCAACGTGCTACCATTACTTAAAATAATATTTCTTATCTAAAGAAATATTAGCGGAGTTGCAGCCAGGCATGTCAAATAGGATTCGCAAAATCGGGAAGCCCCATGTTCATTCTTAAGGGAAATTTTAAAGTCGAGGAAATAAATTTTAACTAAAAATACTAAACATTTCCATATTTTCATGTTGTTTTACTGCCGTGCATGGAATTTCAAGCTATAAAACGACGTTTGAGCATTAGAAATGGTGGTATGTAATTAATGTTTAAAAACATTTTGCATACAAAATTTTGAGACAAAAATTTTTTAGCACTTCGTTGAACATGGGAGTTTCCGCGAAATGGGGAAAATCTGACGAAAATGGGAGATTTGGAAAGTGGGAGGTGGTCTCCACCCCCCACTATGGACAGGCCAGCATGCAACCAAGCCACAGAAATCGTGTACATGGATTGGACTTGACACTGTAAACGCAGTACATCTTATATAAAATAATATTGGTGGAGCAGAAAAGGGTGACAGAAATAGTTCTCGGGGAAAAATATACGCGTCACGCGGTCTTATTAATTAGCAAGATCGAATTTGCAAAATTGGACAACAGATCTAACGACTGTCAACCTTTACGTAATCTTTACGCAATGGGTTCTACGCAAGACGCGCTACCAACTTTGGCAACTCATCGATCCGAAGTTTCATAATACCAAACAAACCGCCGTCCGCGGACAAGAACTACTACAATATGCGAGCGCTAGGAATGTTAAAATTAAAGTTGATTTGATTTTGGGACACAAATCTGATTGACTTTGAATTCCCCGATTTAAAACTACTCAATTTAAATCGGGTTATTCAAGGAAATGTCGTTTGAAACTTAATTTGACGCAAAAATGTCGTTTCAAATCGAGCTTATGGAAAATTACAGAACTACTTAATATTTCGAAGGACAAAACAGAATAAAACCATTGTAACAAGACTCATCAACAAATTTCATACATTTTGTGCGTGAAATTAAAAGCGGCTAATTACATTGAATAACATCAAATTAACTTGGAGCAAACCCATTCGAAAACGACTAATTTAAAACATGAGCAAGGCGATCTAAAATAGACTCGGTTTAAATCAGACTAAGTCAAAGCCCACCGGATTTGATATCTCAAATCTAAACAATTTTAATAATACTCAAGTTTTAGTGCGCACCGCATTATTCTATTGTCAGTCTAATTAAAGAACCAACCTGAAACCGACTATTGCTAGAACTAAATCTACGACTAGAATGAATACAGCGAAACTAAAAATGAAGGCCACCGCCATCACAACTCGCAAAACGGTGTGGATTCAGGTCTAAAATCTCAGCGTTAACGTTCTTTTCTCTGTCGTAAAGGTACGAGTCCCAAAATTATTTTGCAACTGCTAAATAATACACATCGAAATGATGAATGGACTGACAAGCGCTTATTTATTTTTCATTAAAAATTTGTATGTAATTATGAAGGCTGCGTTGTTGTGATTCAACGCCGAACGAAAAAACAACAACAAGTACCCGACGTAAAGAATTGTAACTGCCTGAGCAGAAACCGGGAAAAGGGAACCTGAGAAAGCAAAACAAAAAACTTTTTAAGAAAACTGTAAGGAGAGAACAATCGACTGTTCGACAAGAGAAAACTGAAGAACGTTTCGGTCATTTCATTCTTTTTATAGGCCTTGTGTGTACTTGTCCCTTTGCGTTTGGATGACATAAACACTGACATGGCATCCCTGCATATGCTGATGTATCAGTTCCTTGACTTCCAGATTCTACTGCTGACGTCTCACTCAACAGTCAACACCCTAATATTAGATCGTCTATGTAGAGAGTTGCACTTTACAACACTGCACATCGTCTTTCCATATACATTCTGAGAAACAACTAACACGACACATTGTTCCTGATGAATGACCGGAAGACTGATATACGAAAGAAACGCGGAAATTGTAAAGCATTAGACATATTAAATAAAATGTCGGTACATACCGATTTTTCTTCAGCTGATAATTTTTTAAAAAGCTGCAAGGCATATAGATTAAATTTTTGGCCGCTAGCAACAGGATCGCCATCAAAACCTTGCGAAAGTGTGTCGTACTGTGACTCGAGCCAAACACCAAAGGCACTCGATCCGGCACCAGCCGAAGGTCCACTGCGAGAAGCGACTTGTCTTGTAGATAATGATCTAAAATAGACAAACAAGACCATAAAAAACTTCCACATAGGATTCGACATACGTAATTTCAATTTCAAGATTGAATATTAATAAAACTTAATTTCAAGCGTACAATATTATAAAAAATTCTTCGAATAGCTCTGAAAAAAATTCGAAACATATCTCGAGCAAATTTTTCTGAGCAAAGAGCGTTCGCCTCAGGTACGTAGCACATAGATCTGGGTTCACATATTGGTAGGCGTGAGATTCAACCCGCAACCGACCGACCTGGTACTGTTCTGAAGTCGAATACAATGGTCTAACTCCCTCAGGAATAAATGTTACGTTTCGCCTGCCAATTCTAAACATTTGACTCGCTCATTTAGCACCCGTACTTGCGACTACAAACTTTTGTCGCAAGCGAGGGTGGTATCCTACATGATAGTTTGTCATTCGGTGAAAACATCTCTGACACAGTATTTGCGCTGGAATTATATGGCACTCTGAGAAAAAAACGGCACATCTTTGCAAATCCCTCAACAACTAAATCATCGTATTCAGCCATTCAGCACACACACCATGCCCGCACGTAATACACAACCAAACAACTGACGGCAGCAGAAACTGGGTTCATCGAATAAACCATGGTATTCAGCGTACGGACAAACCTATTTGCCATATTATGTAAACGAACAACAGAAGACAATTTATGTGGAAATCCGGTTCGGCGACCCTAAAACCATTGAAAACCCTAAAAAAGTAAAATATAGCTATGCTGGACTCCAAATAAAAAACCATCGTATTCAGCATGCTTGATAACCTAATAAACACTCGGTTAAGGCACAAACATGCAATACCATGCCAGAAAAACGATACTTCTGACAAAAGGTCGACGAGACATTTTAGGGACCACTGTGGCCCAGAGAATGGTACTATAAAAAAGATTGTAGCGAAAGTTTAAGACCTCGATGAACTGATTCCGCAAGATGACCTGTATCATCTATCGGGAGATATAGATTGTGAAACACATATCAATAGCCAATAATTCGCACAGAGCCGTTAAAAGTCGGTTTTTTGCCATTTGAGCCGAAAGATCGTTCGGACCTCTTAGCGTTCAGCTAAAGGGTAATTGTTATCAAATTTTTGGTATCGAACAAAAGATTTTGTCGAAATCTATTCACCGCAACATGTTATAAGTGACAACTAACGACAGAAAAGTTTTCACAATCTTCGCCCAAGCATTCTCAGTAAAAATTCCACTCGCTCGGGTTCAACGAAATAAAAACTTTCATTTTATAACATTTAGCAATATTTTTGCTTGCATAAAGTCTGTAAAATAAATTTCAGTAATTTACCTCAGAATAGGAAAAATTATAGTATTAAAGTTACAGTTTCGTATGCCACCTGAAGTCGTCCCGCACGGGTCCTCACGGAAGGGACTTGTCAAGGTCGAGTTGCACCCCCAGCTGAGAGACACCAAAACAATAATTATAGTCATTGTTAGTATGGACATTAATAGTTTATGAAGTATTACATTATATACAATTTTCATTTTTGACAATCCGTCCATTAAACATTCTCAATTTTGCCAACTTACTACTCCTGTTAATAATAACTGATACTAATATAATCATCAAAATTCAAATGACCAGATGGCGGTTAGATGAGACTTGTTGTTCGAGTATAATGCAACGAGGGAGTCGTCAGCAACAGAGCAGTTGTGTCGCCATTGTGCGGGTACCAAATTTTGTTTATTTCATAATGGCGACTAACGAAGTAACTACAGTATTGATCTTCGAGAAATTAGTGTTTAGACAACAGTGAACACTGTTTTGTATGGTATTCAATATAACAATTATATATCCGCTACACCCCAAGTAACACTGACGCCGTTATAACGTTAGTAAAAAGAATGTTATAAGATTTTACTACGTTATAACGTTAGTAAAAAGAACATCGTAGCGCCGGGATTCGGGGGCGGCAGCACCTCGACTTAGGCTTGTTGTATGTCTCATATAAAGACCTTAGCTTAGTCTAAGACTTGAACGGCATGGCCTGCATTATATTAACGCCCCTCACGTTTACTTTGGCCTCAGCTGCTATGGCTGGCTCTTTCAGAAGGATCCTCTCCCGTCACGATTTCGCCCCATCCCTTCAGAAAAATTCTCTTGTTCAATTTTGATTCATATTCCACACAAAAATAATAAAGAATATATGTGCAAATTCATGCGGAGATTACTATTTACCGGAGAACATGGTCGCCCTCACACATTCTTCGGCCAGTGAAAAGCGATTTAAGTGCAGTGAAACGGTGGTAATGAAAATGTTTGTAATTTGTCTGCACTGTCGGCAGTAACAAAAATGTACTCACATACTTTCAAGCACAAATGAAATTGGTGCGGAAGTATTGTCATGAATGGATAGTAATTTGTGACAATAATTTTGTTGCCACGTTTTTCAGGCACAAGTTACCCACCGGCAGCTGTTTTGCAATGATTTCCAGAACATACCCGATTTTTCCTGATCCTGATTCAGATACGTTTTCCTTGTCTGTTGAACTTCCACTGCCTTCAATCGACTTGCCACCAGTCTTGGAATTGAGTCCCAGACTTAGTTTAGCTTGTTTAGCGGCCGGCGGCAGATGATGTGCTGATTTTCGCTTTTGAGCGTTTAGGGTTGCTATTGATGTACGGGACGGAGGGGCTTCGTCAAACACCGATTCTCCGCGTCCCGTGATACTGCAGTTGCCCACGGTAGTGTTGCTACTGGAGTCTGAGCATTCGCCACTGAGCAATTCAAATGCATTTGATTGCTGGAATGAACATTTCGATTATAACCAATACTCAGGTTCACGAGGGCAAGCTTTCCACATATCTAAGAAGTCTTGAGGTAACTATATTTCAAACGTTGAACGATATTACTGGGGTCACCAGCTATGATTACTAGCAGCTCGCAAGGTGAGTGTAAAACGAAACGAGTATGTACTTATCGACGATATCGTCGTTCAAAGCCCAGATCCGGAATTCCATTTAAAATCCCGCAATAGCAATTATACACCGAGCATTAGTTCAATGACAATGCTACGTTCACTTCAGTCCATAGGTATTGAAGGTCCGCCATGGTAGGTAGAGAGTGTTATGGGGGTTACCAGCTAAGATTACTGTAACTCGCAAGGCGAGCGGAAACGAAGCGAGTATGTACTTATCGGCCATATCGCCGTTCAAAACCTAGATCCCGAATTCCACTTAAAATCCCGCAATATCAATTATGCACCGGGCATTAGTTCTATGACAATGCTACGTTCACTTTAGTCCATATGTATTGAAGGTCCGCCAGGGTAGGTAGCGCACTGGAGTAATATTTGAAGTGAATTCAAGATTTTTTTATTTCCCTAAATTTTTCCCGTTTTTGACAATATGCGATAAATTATTCCTAATTTCCCTAATTTTTTGCCGATTTTACCCCAAATTTCACCGTTTTGCCAATTTTTCTTAAAATTGCCCGAGCGTCTTCGGCACACGGTGGGAGCGGGAAGTAGTTGCGGAGCCGTAAGGAGGGGTGGGTAGACTTGGCTTGTGGGGTGAGCATTACCATTCTAATGACCAACATGCGGATCTATATTGAAAAAGTGACAAAATGATACTAAAATTTGCCTAGTTTAACTCAGGCACCGTCCGGCTGGGTTAATAGGCTAACCAATGAAAACAATAAAACCAGTGTGTTTAGTGGGTTAAATAACTCTATAGTGCTATTTTTCACCCCCAACCTGTAGAAAAACGTGCTTTAGCAAAAATTTTGATAATTTCAGATGGGGTGGGGCTATAGCTTCTACGCAGAAAAAATACATAACAGAAATCAGCTCATGCTGAGTGGTGACCTCCGTTTTGCGATGCGAAGACTATGTCAAATGTGTGATATGTGAGAGATATGGCATGGTACCTGTATGGCCTGGTTTGGCAAAGAGCCCTTTAAGACCTGTTTTGCCATTTTGACCTGAAAGATGGAGTATGAGCTGTTACCACTAAAAGGCACATCGCCATCACTTTTGCTATCCAACAAAATTTTTTTTGCCGACATCGATAAATCCACAGGGTGATGAGTTATGAATGACACCGGAAGAGAAACTAAGGAATATCCACTATCTCGTTTTTCCCTAGCGCTCTCACTGGAAACTCCGCTCGCTTTCAGTCGTATTCCGACTCCGGAAATACCCATGTAATCACAAATTTAGAAGGTTTGCATTTGTACCTCGAAGCTACACATCAGATAAAACTAGAAACTCTTGGTGACCTGTACGCTATACGTAACCAAACAACTGAAGATAGACTATATTCAGGGTGTCTACGGGCTGGCTCGTTCAATTTTTCAGGTTTTTGGGGCTAATTTTTCAGGTTTTTAACAAATAATTTTAATACCCTCAGCACATGTTTTCAACCTATTTATAAAGTATGTTCTGAGTTCCCGTGGTCAGTGCCATAGCTGTGTTATGAGCGGCGCCCTTGCTGTGCCGACGAAGGGCCTGTATGCCCATATTGCCAAGTGAAAACGAATGCTACATGCTGTACAGCGCGCAATTTTGAGATCAGAAGGAACTTTTTGCAACCAGCGAAATTCGGGAAATAAACTGCTGTTGAGCCATGTATCCAAAAAAGTTTAAGATGGCATGATGTAGGTATGTATTGTTATAAGCAATTCATGGTATGTTTAGAATATCTGAAACATGATTCGTACTTAGAAGCATATATATAACTTTGTAATATTATGCTTCTAACCAAAATAATGTGATAATATGCTTCTAACAAAACCAATTCATTTCTACTCGCCGTTAGGTGCATTATTCCCAAATTCACGCAAAAAAGAGTAACTATTTTCAGAACTATTTGTTGGTCTCAATCAAAATGTTCAAAAATTGGGTTCGAATTCGAATGAATTCGACACACTCGCAAGAAAATAATTTTATTTCAAGGAGAAAGTACGACCGAATCATGTTTCAGATATATAATAAATTAATCATTATCGGCATGGGAAGGGAAGCAGAATCATTGTTGGAAACCAGTGAAGCCATCCACCGGCCAACCCCGGGGTTATTTTAGGCCCTTCCAGCAGGGAGTAGCCGGAATTCCGGTTCCGGCGAAAATCGTGTTCCGGTTGCGGTTCCGGCAAAGGGCAAAAACCATACCGGAACCGGAATTCCGGTTTAAAAATTTTGTTTGAAATATTCCACGTTTTTTGTTTCATCCTGTAATCCAAACATATGTAATATATATTATACAATGATCAAGCTCAATGAATAATGTAAAAGTTATTTTTAATGCATTTTAAATCCACTATACCTTCCTTTATTCCATCATCTGTTTTACTATATATAAATTTCGAAGACCAGGTTCCTGTTCCGGTTCCGGATCCGGTTTAAATGGACGGTTCCGGTTCCGGTTATTCCCTGCCTTCCAGATAGGGGTCAGTAAACGGAAAAATTTACTGACCCCTAAGGAGTCAGTAGCAAGGAGTCATTTCGGAAACTACGAATTGTATAAAAATTAATACAATATAGTTTTTCTTTCAGGTGTCCCAACATACCTCTGTGGCGCTGGTTTTTTCAGTTTTGGCCATAATATTTATATATACATGCATATTTTAGGTTTGGTGACCAAAATAATTGATCATTTAGCCTACGATATGCCTGTATATATTGTTACGTATTTCAGCCTTACGTTATACAGGTTTTTAAAATCGAAATATTACCGTTTTTACAATTTAACAATTTTTTCAGCCATTTTTAAATTTTCTAGTGACCCCTTAAGAGGTCAATTTTTTGAAAAAAACGTAAATTTTAAGGGTTCGTTTTTGCGAAAAAGTAGGGGTCGGTGTCTAGGGGGAGCTTGCTGGAAGGGGGGAGCTGATCCTTGGGGTCGCCTCCCCCTTCCCCCCTCTAAAATAACCCCGGCAAACTGAAATGAAACATAATCTCAACATCTGGAATTGTGAAAGTAGGAGTCATTAGCAATTGAATTTTGCGTTTAATTAATTCAAAATTGTAGACGCGAAGAAATGTATTGAGGAGGAAGGGAATAGAAACAATTATACGGGGCATCTGCAACCTGATAACTCCTGAAAATTATTCTGAAGTTAAAAAAATAGAAAAAATATGGTTTTTTCTTGTCATTTTTCAGGTTTTGGCAACTACCGACCTCAAAAAATCAGGTTTTTTGCTAAAAATCAGGTTTTTTCAGGTCGTAGAGACCCCGTATATTCTGGAAACCTATTCGATGATTCCAAACCCATTGAAAGGTATGATATATGCATGCTGGACTCTAAATAACCAAATCACTGTATTCAACTTAAGGAAAAACCCCCATATAAACCAAGGTTTTTTTGGGTATTTTACTGGATACCCAACGAAGTTTTAAAATACCCAACAAAATTGGAAAATACCCAGTGTTTTACACATAGGTCTGGAAAAATAATACATTCTTTACTCAAGCGAAATGCTATATACATGCCCTAAATAGCGCTGCGTACGACAAAAACACAATACAGTCACCTTATGTGATAGACCTGACTTCATAATTGTGTAACAGATCCTTACGGATCGTTACGAGGTGGATAATGCTGACCACAGCCTAATGGCCAACTTTTACCGAAAACTCATAATCTTGACCACACGATAATGGTCAACATTTACGAAAATCCTGACCACACCCCAATGGTCAGCATTTTTTTCGAACACAAATAATCCTGACCACACCCCAATGGTTAACATTTTTTCGAACAAAAATAAATCTGACCACAGTGCAATGGTTAACATTTTTTCGACCACCAATAATTATGTCCACAGTATAATGGACAACATTTTTCCGAGTACCAAAAAATCCCGTCCACAGTATAATGGACATTTTTCCGAATACAAAAAATCCCGTCCACAGTGTAATGGACAACATTTTCCCGAGTAGCAAAAAAATTTTGTCCATAGCGTAATGGTCAACATTTAGTTGAGTTCCCCAATAATTATGACCACATGTATAGTGGCCAACATTTCCGAGTTCAGCCACCAGAGTTCCCCAACCTGGAACACCCAACGGGAATAGCCCAAAAGGGTATGGAACCCACCCTTGCCGTATAATACGTATATCTATGTAAGCAGAATCAATTAACCACGAGCGAATATATATAAACCGAAGTTCTCTATATATACCATTGACCATAAAGCCCTGTTGTCGCCTCATATGTCGACCGCCTAACTGGCACAACCCATGAACCACGGTATATACGTAAACCAGCGCTTGAAACAACTCGCAAGATTAATACAGTTATGTAAGTACATAATTATGGTAAATCAGAAATCATCAGGTATATACATTAATAAGAAGAACAGAACTAAAATCAAGGTATATACGTACGTAATCGAACCAATTCAATGGCATTATCTATGTATCTATGTAGAGATAACCGGAGTGATTAGGTTCAAGGAGTCCCGCTATGTAACCGACTTGTATTTTCAGTATTTCGGCCTGCACCGCCGACGTCGCTTTTGATCGAAATGGGTATCGTTATTGCTATTTCAGGGATGGATAATCGTTAAGGGATCGTAACTGTAGATACAGATATTTGTATCCATTAATATACCTATTGATTGTAGTGCCCCGATGGCACGCCTTAGTATCTATCTGTTGGCATTTGCATGATTTTTATCGTACTATTGGCCATAAAGGCACTATTGGTATATGCATCTGAATTGCGTATCATGACCACTGTTCTTGTTGTACGTTTAATGGCCATAAAGGCACGTGTTCAGTACATATACTATCTTGATCGTATCATATGATTGTGTACCGTTGAGTTCGATGCCGTTGTTCATATATTTTCAGGTAAATAATCCAGCAAATTGATGGGGACATGCATTGTTAACCGGATATATATATGTTTGCTGTATCGCATTCGTACCGTTTATTGTTATTGTATCAGGCCATAAAAGCGCCTGTATTGTACCATGATATTACGTACCATGTTTGTCATACCTTGTCGTATTGTTGTACTTTTTAGGATAGAGTTACGATTGATGGAATGTTACCAAATGGGATGATTTAGAAGGAATTTTAGGGAGCTTTATGCACACTAAACTGATCTTTTATAGGAGTAGAACGCGAGTATGGCGAGGCCTTGCCATACTCGATCTCGTAGAGAATTTTAGGACGGTACGACTCCCCCGCTGAACCTAGAATAAGTGCCTACGTGGGAATTGCCCTACCCCGAATGGTAGGACCGCAAAGTTTGTTACAGCTCTTCATAGGAAATAGTGGCCTTGACGAGTACCCGTCACGACCGTCCTCACGAATGAGGACCACAGAAAAGTGTGGCTGTTCGCTTGAGAGCGAACGGCAGTTGAGCAAATTGTCTGAAAATTATAAGTGGAAACTGAAAATATAAAGTTTACCAGTGCTCGCTACACTGGTAATTTGTTTGGTTTCACGAAATATTGGCTACCAGCGTTCAATTTCACTGGTTAAGATAAGAAGTGAAAATGAAAATTTATGAAATTTAGGGACCAAAAATATCGGCTCCGGTCCATAACTCCGGAACCGTTGGAAGATCGGAAATTTTATGCTTAATATTTCTTATAGATAATTTTACGGTCTTTTGAATGAGACCGGTGTCGTGGAAATCCGACCCGGATCCACGAACTTAGGGACAGACTAATATGTACGTAAACGGCTTGAACACATTTAATCAAATAATTCGATGAATATTGGTCACAAAATTATATACCTAGTATCCTTGGAATCCCCAGACCCGAGGCTTTAATTTGAGCCCGGACGGGTCACGCTGCGCCCACTTTTAGGTACCCCATATGGAATCTCAGAAGTAACGCCCCGACAGGCGTGTCACCCCTCATTAGATTCCCCGTGCCCAGACTAACCCAAATATATATAAAACATCCCAGAAAAGTATACCCCGAACCCAGGGGAACCGTTTAACACACCCTCATTTTGAAAATTTTGGCATGGACCCTCCCCCAAGAGCTCATTTTCCCCCTGAAGACCGAATACGGTCCTGTTACATATCTTTATGCTCGGACGGACTGGCTGAGTCCGAATCCGAGATCTTCTTGGCACTCCGGCCATTGCCTGGGACCCCCACCCTCTTTTTACCCCTTTGCCCTTCTGTTTCATTCTTTAGTTTACTTAAGCCGCGTCCTCTCATTCTCTTGCTCTTTTCTTGAAGATTCTGAGTTTTGAGTAGCCGCCGATGAAATTTATATAAAATCTAAAGCTCTTATCAGTAGAAATTTGTATTAATTTAATATTTGCCTGTGTCGAACTAATGTTCGTTAGCTGAAACTTTGCATTAAATCGATGGCCACTGCACGGTTAAATAAATAAGTCGGCTTTTCAGTAACGATTTGCTAAGTATAAATGCTGCACTGTGTTCGTATGAAGTTAGTAGAGTTTAACATCCCGTCAGTATGAAGTTCTAGCTGTATTAAGTAAACACGCGGGTTGGTACGAATTTATATAAATTGTAGATGTTTTGAAAAGTTTCTTATAAACTTGATATTAAATTGATATAACAAAGATATCAAAGCGAATGCCGCTCTTGGACGACCCGAACGTGGAGTGTATAGTTTGCTGCGGAGTTAGTAGTAATTTATTTGAATAGTTTGGTCCGACGCGATATTTCTAGAAATTTCTGGAAGTTTGTACTAAGCTATAAGAGTTTTGAATTACTTTGATATAAACAAGGCCATAAATCATACTGAATTGAATAAGATTTCGTATCAAATTCGGCCCAAATTTTCTTAAAGAATGATCGGAATGTGGCCGATAAGAGTATTGATTTAATTCGGTCATATTAGATCAGAAAATCGAACAAAAGTGCTGAATAAGCACTTTAACGGCCACCAAATTTAAAATTTAGTATAAAAGCAGAAGCGCAAGAAAACGACAGAGTTCAGTATGACTTCGACAGCGCAGAGTTCGGTCGTTTTGCAGACCGGCTCTGGCGCTCTTCATTAATTAATGTTTGTGCTCACTCGTCTATTGTTGTTTTACGCTGTTTTCGTTTTGGCTTGGCAGATGGATGGACGCGTGCGATGGACGACGACCGTGGCACGAAGGACTGTAAGTGTGGACAGGGAGGCGGTTAGGGTTACCGCAAGTATCATGTAGGTAGAAGTAAAGTTACCAGTTAGCCTGTAGGTTCTAACATCGTAATAATAGACGTAGCACTGGACAGCATCTTGCCTCCCCTGTCCACACTTCCCTTTTACATGATAGCCTTGCCCGTCCTAGCTCGTCCCAAGGATCCACTGTCACTGTTAGTCGTTTGCAATTAGATCGATCCCGAAGTCATACTGGACCTCCCTCGGTCATTGAGATTAGGACACAAAGAAAGCGTAACACTTACGCTTAGACTTAATTTACATGTTTCCTTGAGCTGAGTTAGGATCGAAAAGTTCGAGTATTGAGCTGACCGAGGTTAAACAACCATTTTACATGGGGCTAAACAAGACGCCTCGACTAGTACTCCGAATCATCCACGGTCATACACGAACGAGCCTGATTTATTTAGGATTTGCCAAAGGTGGCTTTAAAGATTTTATGCGCTTTACGATTTTACCTGGACGAGAGTCCATCCAGCTATTCTGATTTTTGTTGATTGGAGTTATTTGTCATTTGGGGATTGCTTTACATGGATAGGACCTGAATAAGCGTCAGAAATAAGTTAATAGTGCTATAGGCAACGTTGCCCATTAAAACTTTACACCGACATAATGTCCCGTGAGCGTGACGGCTCGCCCCTGCTAAAATAGGAAATTCGGTTTATCTAGAGAACTGTCCCAAGAATTTAGTTGGCATTCCACACTGATCCCGAGGAGGATCCGAGCTATCGATTGAGCGATTAAAACATTTAAATACCTCATCGGGAACATAAACCCGACGACCCAAAAGGGGCGAGTTCCCGACAAAAAGGGTTAAAATTTGATTATCTTAGGATCTACTCCAATAACTTTACTCAAACTTTGGCAGTTTCTTCGTAGCAATGTCTAGTGACGAATAGAAGTCTAAAACATGTCGGTTTCGAGTCGGATACCGAAACCCGACGGCCTTGAAGTGGCCTAACCCCATTAAAAATGTGAAATTAACATTAAAAGTAAAATATTTTAAGAACTTCTCCAGGAATTTCGCTGAAACTTTCGCTGTTTCTTCGTAGGGATGTCCGTTATTGGACACCGCTCTGAAACCTGACATTATTAGGTCGAAATCACAAACCCGATGGCATGGAAGTGATCTGACCCTATCAAAATTGTCGGTTCCAGATTTAAATTAAAATATCTCAAGATCCTCTTCAGGAATCTTGGTGAAACTCTCGCAGTTTCTTCGTAGGCATGTTTACTTTCGAATGCAATCACAAGATTCAACTTTGTTATGTTAGAATTACAAACCCGACGGCCCGATAGGGATTCCCCTTTGCCCGAACTTTACACGTTAATAACTCAATATTTATTCCAGGAAATATACTGATTTTTCTCGTATACATAGAGGCCCTTTGGGTCTTTCGTTTCAGCTAATGAGCCCGGCAAAGCCGTGGCCCGTTCTAAAGTTATGAGCAATTTAAATCCGACCCGCACAACCGTTACTCGGATTACCGTTCAAATTTTATAGATTACGTCGTTTCTGCAAAGCTGTTTCGGTCTTGTCTTTGCACGTCTTTTGGCTGCGGAAAGAAAAATATTAATTTCCCCAGCGTTGATAAATTACATCACCCGTGAAAATATTTTACATTTCAAGGTTATCGAAGTCGCTAAATGCGACCTCGAGTCTATCGGGCCTTAGCCCGACGGAATATTTTTGGGAGGACCGTTGACCCGGTCCTAGACAATTTACACGTAAGGCCGATTTCTGCGTTACACTGAGTAATAGCGCCAAATTGAGAAGTTGCCAGGAGTCAAAAGACTCCCTCAGCCCGAATCGAACTGTGCTCAGAAATCAGTTAGAAATTGCGAATCAAACAATTTAAGCCAGCAAACGGAGTAGGACTAAGCTAGAAAATTGGCTACGGTTGTCTTATCAACCGGGGCCTCCGTCCACTACCTCGCTTCGTCGAGCGAAAATTACACGAAACATCAGTCAAATTGTAGTACCTAATATAGCTCACGTTCGCTCGTTTTTCAAGTCAAAATAACGTAGGGTTCGTATCTTGCGGGAAAGGCCGATGGTTCACGAGGCCTTACCACTAATATTACTCGTTTCGGTTGAAATCATACGTACAACCCGCATAGTAAATTGCACAAAGCTGCGCATTGGAAAAGCTCAAAATTCAGTCCCAAGCTCAGTCTACCGGGACTCCATAAGTGGTTCGAAAGGCAAGTCCGCCTATTCGTTCCTTTTCTCTGCTGTTGTCACTTGATTTGGTGTATTCGAGGTATCTGGTTTTGTGATGATTTGAATCAAAGATCGAGTATAATTAGGGCCTCGAGTGTGCCGAGTAATTGCACAAGAGAACAAACATCCAAGTTAGTAAGCCTATTCAGAAGCTCTATTACAAATTTTATAAGGTCACACTAAATATGTATGTATGTATGCGAGTAGGAAGGAAAGCTTTATACCGCACCACGGTCGCACCATAGAATTCAGGAGTCGTACCGAGGAACAAATCATAACCTTGTCATGATATCATTAAGCATTGTTGTATTCATTATTGTGTTATGTTGTCGTAGGTTAACCTCATCGCTACTAACTGCAAGTAGAAATAACCGATTATCATGTACCATAGTTGTGTGATTTGAACGAGCAAGATGAAGTCTCGCAAACGTCCCGTAGCACGCTCATCCCCTTATACCCCGCCTCGTTTCCGCCTTTCGCTTACCCGAACCTATCGTTGTGTCGGAGTACCCTTCCTGTTAACAAGCATAGCACTAAGCAAATAGTTATTTCGACGGCGCCTTCATGATGTCGATCACTATTCGGTGCACCCATTAGTACTAAATTTCAATTTGACCCACTACTGTTTTTCATGAGTAAGGTAAGCGCAGCTGTCATGAGATAAGGCTTCACAGTACATGCCGTGTTTTGACTCAGCTGTGTGAGTTCAGTGAAAAAGGCGATGACTCCGCGACCCTACCCGACTGCAGCCCTGCTTATTGTGTACTAGCGTGCTCTACAAAATTGACATAACGCTTATTGTATCTGCCCGTACAGTATGTATCTGTCAGTGTACCCATAAGTATTTGTGCAACTCATCAATAAAAGCTCGCTGAAAACTCTAATTGTCCTAGTGTTTTGATGACCAGGAGTAGCGATAGGAACAAAAGGGGTTTGAAATCCGTCACCCCAAATCGACGACCCACGTTCAGGTTTGACACGCGCATCGAAGAAGCAAACCTGAGCGTGACTCGCCGATTACAATTCGTCTGTTAATTATTGTTGTTGTACATGTACGACTGGTGCGACTCATTAGGAAAGAATTTTAAAACTCACGCTGAGCGCCCAAACTAGGAAAATTAGATACGCGCGGATCCGACGTTAAACGTCTAGGGATTTGTCGGACCCTAGTGGGGGCCACTGGCTAAAATAAAACTAAATAATTGCCCATTTTTAGAGAGTTAGAGAGAATTTCACACTTCCCGGGTTTGGACGTGGATAGGGAATAGTGGTACGGTCCCTTTGGCCTGTGAGCAGGTGACGGAGCCGACCTCCCTGGGGACCTCAAAGGTAGTGCCTCGTAGACTACGTGCGCAACCCGTCCGGCAGGATCAGAACACATCCTGTGAAGCGCTCCTGCGGCTTGCTAAGCTCCGTCATTTCTTGGGCCTGACTCGCGTGGGAAAAGACATTTGCGTAATCGAAACCCATCAGGTCCGCCCTTGAAGTCACGATAGCCGGGGTCGTTTGGGCATTGCGTCTGGGAAGTGCGCAGTGCAGCAGCGTCACGTCGATTTTATTACAATTGCATAAATCACCGTTAAGAAAAACATCATTTAGTTATACATAGAATATTTAAGTTAAAGCACATACACGTAACGTAAGTTATTACCTGCAATATTGCAAAAACAACATATACTGACCTATAACTAGTGTAGAAATATTTCACCCAACTTCTTTTAAAAATACCCAGATTCAAATTTGAAAAAAAATCCCTGGATAGACTATTTTTGATGCCATGTACCAAACTACTAAAGACCGACTATTTTCTGGACATCGGGTTAATTGACATTGAACCCAAGAAATATGCACCATGGACATTAGATAACCGAGTCATTGTATTTGACCTTAAAAATACCTATACAGACCATTCTTAATGCACTGTACGCAAAATATAATCACACAAATGAAAACCCACATATTGGAAATCGCGTTCATCGACAGGAAAACACTTGAAACCCAAAGAAAATGGTATAATATAGTCAAGTTGGATTCTACATCGTAATAGGAACTCTCTGTAAGGTAGAAACAAACAATACAACGAAACTAGAAAAATCGTTATTTCTGGCAAAAGGTCGACGATCCATATTCGGGCCCACAGCGGCCCAGGGAGTGGTCCCACAAAAAAGTCGAGGGCAGTAGTTCGCAGACCTCGATGAGCTAATTCGGTGCATTTTTCGATGCGATGCTTGTGACGTGACATATGGGTTGCGAAACACTGGCACCAGTAGAGACAGAATTGGCAAAGAACCCTTAAAAACCTGGTTTTTGCACCTTTGAACCGGAAGGTGATGTAGGAGCTGTTCGCGTTCAACTGAAGGGTACATGATCATCACTTTTGCAATTGAACAAAATAATTTTTCGAAATCCGTCCATCCGAAAATAAGTTATGAATGACAGCGACAGGCAAACAACCAGAAACTTTCACGATTTTTCACCCAAGCGCCCTTACAGCAAACTCCAGTAGCTTCATTTCAATTGCTGCATAATAACCTTATCCTTTGGAATATTATTAAACTTATGTTGAATAAAAATTATATTTACATTGTCAAGTGATTTCAAGTATTATTGGGAATGACAATCGATGCAGACGTAGTGTCAACATCCACACCGTACCAATAGGTGAATGAGTATATAACCAGAATTCCGGTTCTAGTTGCGGTTGTGCCAAAATTAAAAAAAAACTATATCGAAACCGGAATTGGTAATGAAATGTGTTTATTGTTAAATGTGCGGAGCACTATCACGGTTTTTATCAATTATAGCATTCTGTTCAAAAATTTAGAGCATACATTCAGTTTTAGAATTAATAAGACAACATCCGATACATCCAACAACGAAAAGTTGGTAGGGCAAATTCTTTGATAGGCGAGAAAACAACCTTCAGACAACGAAAGGAGAGAGGTGGCTTCCAATTCGATAGATAATGCCGCCGTGAAGCCTTCTAAAAGCATGCTCGAGCGGTACTCATATCCGACACGCTATAATATGGTCGAGGATCACCAGCTTTGAAGAACAATCTTTAGGAATAGACATTGGCGTTTTAACGAAATCCACGACTAAAACCTGTCAAATCTGTAATGCTCTATCCGGAAGCAAAGTGTTCTTCACTCCCAACGACAGTGTGCAAGTATATAATATTTAAATGGCGTGAAATATTTTCTCACGTTTAATGCAGATCGACTTAGCCTAGAACCGATATTTAAAATTTCTTGGTTCAATAATAATTCCTTTGTAATTTTACTATTCGAACTTACCCTAAAAGGATTTGACCCCGGCGGCAGCGATTTTCTTGCGATTTTCAACTTCGCGGGAACTGGATTGCCGAGTATCGATGATGATGCTTCTAAAAGAACACAGGGAGCTGTAGTATAAAAGCCAGGTTTCCAGTGCGTTAATTTCAGAGCAAACGAATCTTGGAATTTTGTTTCGTAAAAATAGCAACACCAAGAAATACAAAAAAGATGAAACAGCATCAGTTTTCAGAAAGTAACTGAAGTAAAGGTTCGGGCTGTCGCGAAACCATCTGAATCTATTAATTGTCTACGTTGGTAAACCAGCTAAAATTATTGTAGATACGGTAAATTGTGAGAGGTTAGAAGAGAAGACAGAAACATGCGATGCGTTTAGTTATCAGAAAATGATACCGTCAAAATCCAAACACAATAACATGAAAAATAATTGATCGCTAATTTACACAACATTAAAAAACTGAGCGCCATCATGGTTTAGTAAAAAATTGTTTCTTCAAGCAAACGCGCTCCTCACGATGGCAAACGTTGTATTTACTAATACTAGAGCACCAGAATAATTACGAACAGTACTTCAACAGTAGCGACTATTTTCCACACATAGGTCAAAGTCGTTTATGAGATTAAAATTGCACACCAGGGCAGTGTCCCAGTTGGGGTAGCAAAGCACCGCCAGCTGACTCAGATCTTCTAAATCGTTCGCCACTTTGCCCAAGTGAATCGCAGGTGTCACGATTAGAGTCACTATTGTACACGTTGTGGACCCTATAAACAGGAAAAAGCTATATACCATGTGTTGTACAGAGTCCTCCTACCAAGCCCGCCCACAGTGACAGTATTATTTCGGGTTCCTACAACATTTTGCCTACCAAACCGAAAACACTCGCCGAATTAAACTTTATTCGAATCTTTCTCATACCAATGTAATACCCTTAAGCGTGTTAAGGAAGCCTTTCAACAAAATTATACTCTGCCCAATTTTTTATCATTAACGCATCCCACGCATAGCGTTAAGACGAGATCCCACATTTTGACTGCCACCTTCTGAGAGAGCGAGCAAAAAACAAGCCATAAAGTTTCAAAATAAAATTTTATTTTCCTACGAACAAGTTGCAAGAGAACAAAGAGCGAGCGGCGGTCAACGGTGCGAGTACTGTATTTTGATGGTCGAAAGCCGATATGGGGTGCGAGGGCTACCCCAGGTATTTTGACCTCCTCCAGGTTCCCCCAAGTAATTTTGCATAAAAATCACCAAATTTTCCTTTGCGAGACTAAAATTACTAAAATTTTCCCACAAATTGCAATAAGATAAAAAGTTAAGACATTTTTGACGATTTCTGTTAATTACAGTACTTTATGCTCCCTCAGTTCAGATTAACTGGGGGGAATCGCCAGAGGAATTTCGTCTTCCCGTTGAGAACTGGAAGGATCCTCAGCTCATACCCCAGGTATAATGTTGGTAGTTTGGAGGAGTCAGATAGCGCAGCTGATCTGCAGCTAAATGTTCTCTAAAACGCCAAAGGGTGAACGGAGGAAAAGCATGCTGTCGACATTCGATCAAACTAGGAACCCATAGTCACTTACTTAGAAACAGACTACATCGACTAGGCCCAGATTCTTGGAGTGAATATCCATAAATATGATTTATTAGTAACAGCATGACGCAGACTATGTGAATAGCACAAACATTGCTTTGAAACACATTAATATTAGGTATAAAAAAATTAAACTGTAATGTAAATTTACAGATCCGCTTAACGCACACAACCATTGTTCATGTTAACGTAAGTCCAGCAAAACCGTATGCGGTGTTAACCTGCTAGCTTCAGCTATATTTTTCGCCATAGGTTCAGTTTGTTTCGCGGCTTCCTCAGCTTTCTGTTGTGCCACCACGGTAAGCTTTTCAGCCAACGCCATAAGTCGTGCTTTTGTTGCGTATCTAAAGCAAAAACCGCCAAAAATTCAAGTATAACTGTTCAGCAAAAGAAATGCTAACGGTACTGTTTTTCGACAACTGATCCATGTCGGACTATTGTGATCATTGTTCTACGACATAGTAATTATTAGTCTATGGAAGGAACGTGTCAGAGATCACCGTAGACAGAATTATGTGTGAACATAAAATTGCGATTATTTCAAAAATACTCAAATTCATATATAGCTCATTTTGTATAACAGTATTAAAATTATATGAAATATATACCATATTCTAGTGAGCAAGCAACACCTACGTTAAGCTGCTTTGACCGCCCAGCTCGACATTAAGTGTAGTATCTGGCCTCTCCATCGATGCCCCCGGGTATTTTGAGGAGACGAAGAAAATCATCGTTGTAACAAAAACCGTTATAAGAAAACTCAATACTAGAACTTATAATTGGACTATTTATCACAAAATCTTAAATAAAATGAATTGAGGGCTGCGCGTTTTCGTAAAAAGAATCACGCATTTTCAGTACTTAATTAGCAAATATGCAACAAAAACAACGATATACATGTTGCAAATACATGCAAAACACGAAAAATACAACTATAAATCCCCTGGTGGGTACGGTTTTACTCGCAGGTAACCTGGAAAAAAACCCACTCCCCGGTATTTCCAGCTAATCCAGGTGGGCTGGGAGCTTCCAGGTAAAATTTTGGTCCTGTGGAGAGACTATAATATAACAAATACAACTAGAACACAAATTTTCTATCCACAGTAATACTAATACGCGATCAGGAGCACACTGACCAATAAACAACTATGACCTTACTGAATAAGCAGCTGCACTTGCGCCGTGTGGGGCATTAGTCGCGAAATCTCCAAAGCGCGACATTCACGTCTTGAATTGCATGCAATCTGAAAACAAAAAAACACTTTATACTGAATATCTATTACATGTTTTCCCATTGAGTTGGACACACTAGGCAAAAAGTAGACTAAAAATAGACTAATATTCTCTCTGTGGGGCAAAAAAATTTTTTACAGAGCTGAAACCACCAAAAAATTTTTACCTGCGGGGCTAAACTACAACGAAATTCTTAATTAAATTTCTTTTTAAGAGATCAAGTCCATCAAGAAGTCAAAAAATAATTTGACAAAATTTCAAGTCTACCAATTAACTCATTAAAAACCATTAAAAATAAATAAATCTTGTGACAAATTTTGCATACACAAATTGTGTCCGAAAACTTAGATTAAACTAAAATTGTTTCTTCTTAAAATCTTTTTGCGACTTTCATTCATCCTTTAAATAAATAAAGGAAAATATATTTCAAAAAACGAGAAACGTATATTTTATATTTTATCAAAACAAAAATTTTAAGAAGCTATTCAAAAACCCATAATACGAGGGTGCGCCGTTCGAACTAATATCCATTCCAGTCTTGTATTGCTAAACAATGTGACGCAACGCTCGCTTGCGCATATAATTTGATTCGCCTTAATTACCAAATAACAAAATACACAAATTACATTTTACCAATTTGTGGCAAACTTCCTATCTATTTTATTACGCACTTTGAAACGCTGAAAGGCAGAAATACACGTATTTCACATACATATTTCAAAATCCGACTCTTTGGCTGAAGCTTATTTATTTTAACGTTGTCTTCTGTAATACTTTCAAGAAACGGACGTTAACAAGGCGCTTGTCATCTCATAATACTTATTGCTCAACTAAATATTGCGTTCTATAGGTAATGAATTCCTTGATACACTAGCATACAGTAACGCGCTTAACGGCATAAATATAAAATGTTTCATTATGGACCATCAGTAGAAATGACCGCAGACTGTCGAACGCTAAATATAAAACCGAGTAAGATACCAACCCGGAAAAGGCTAAATATATGCGAAACTTCAGATTTCGACTGTTCAACGCATGACTCATCAGTTTCAATATCGACACCGAGCGAAGCCATATTTTCTTGATAAATGCACGTTTGTATTATCGAATTCTGAAAACAAATCAACTGAAATTAAGCACTGGCGGGCTTATCTTTACACTTACAGACCGAATATTGCACACCATATTGAAATTTCGAATGAATTAATTTATAGGTAAGCCCTATGTGACAAAATTTCCTCTTAATTTTCGAAGAAACTAATGAAATCAGCGTGTCGGCCAAACGAAATCTTGCCCGTACGCTAGCGACTTTAGTACCTAGTACTGGCTGATCGCGGTTTTCGGAACACAACATTTAAGAATCGGCGGTGGGTGTTTTTCACCTATCAAAATAAATAGACTTATAAAAAATATTGAGTTATTAAATATCAAATGCTGGCTTTAGCGGCATCCGCTGAAATTCCATCAGTGGCGAGACGAGAAAGACGGACGCAAACGAGCAATCACAAAAAGAAGCAAAATAAAATAATTTAGAGTTAATGAATAATTCTCGATGAATATGTGGTGTAAGGGAAATCTCACTGAGGAGTTGCAGGAGCCAACGTTAAAACAGAAAAGCACAGATGCAGCAGTTGCTATTTCAGAATGATTTTGAGCGTAGCTAGCAGCAGAGTAGAGTAACCATATGTTAACGGACAGAAACAATTGTTCAAAAATCCATGATGTAAAAGCCAGCCAGATGTGTTCAAGGGCGTAGCCAGGAATTTTGAAAGGGGGGGTCGCGGCCCACAGTGGGTACCCAAAAAGGGGGGTCGCGGCCCACAGTGGGTACCCAAAAAGGGGGGTCGCGGCCCACAGTGGGTACCCAAAAAGGGGGGTCGCGCTCAGAAAGGAGGGTCAGGCTCGGAAATGTGAAAGCCGGGTCCAGAATTGATGTATTAAGTACGTCATAAACAATAAAAAATGCATCTGTTGCCAAAATAGCGAATTTTTATACAAAAATGTGAAGTTTGGTTAAAAATACGGTTGAAAGTAATTGTTTTCTAGTGCGAGACAGGTTAGTTTTAGGACAATTTCCGACATGAATCATTCAAAAACATTTTGTTTGGGGTTGAGCCAAAGGGGGGGGGGGGAGTCGCGACCCCCGCAACCCCCCCGGGCTACGCCCTTGGATGTGTTATCCGCAGACAGAATTTGACAATACTGAGCGGGCCTGGTCATGGGGCTTATATGGCTGTGTCGGAAAGCACCGAAAGACTTCAGACAATATCGTGCCACTCCACAAAAAAGTTCCTACAAACGGCGGTGGTAACTACAAGACATCTCGTTGCAATTAGTCGCCGGCAAAATACAGACGTCAGTTATTAGGCGCCATTTAGTATACTGATACGAAGCTACAAATGCGCCACCAACAGTGTGGTTTTCCGTGAATACCCCTATCAAATATATGCCCTGAGACATCTGTTCGAACGACGAATACGACACGGAAAGAAGGCAGTGGCTAGCTTTATTGACTTTGTTGCCGCTTTCGACAGTGTTCACAGGGAATCGATGTGGCACATTCTGACAATCCGCAGACTCCCCCAGGTCATCGTGGATATTATCAAAGACTTGTATGATGGGACAACTTGCTCGATCGGACGGGCTCACTGATAATTTTTCTGTGAACAGTAAGACACGGCTGCGTGATAGCGCTGCTGTTGTTCAACCTGGCGCTCAATTGGGTCCTGGCTAAGCCCGTACAGGAAACAGATGGAGTGTCTTTTGCATCGGACATGCTCATTGCCGGTCTTGAATACGAAAATATTGTCATCCTCCAACCAGATGAAGCAAGTTGTCAGGCGTTGTTAACCCGGATCTCTGACAATGTCGCAACTACTGGACTTACAATCAAACCATCAAAAAGTACGTGCAATACATCATCCAGAATTATTTCTCTACCTCAACGGGGCCGGAGTTGAAATGGTAGAACAATTTACGTCGGATCACCGATTGACGGAACAAAAGGTGCTGCATCCCGCGAAGTCAACAGCAAAATCGTTAAAGTGGCAGCATCATTCAGCCAGTCCTCTGGCGCCAGCCAGAAATAACTCTGCATATCTTCAGACTAAAATGAGTCTATAACGCGGCTCTATTATCAACACTGCTGTACGGCTGCTAGTCATGGGTTTGCAATAAGGACGATGTCGACAATCTCGAGGTGTTGCAAGTGGTCCGCAGAACGATCGCATGCATCAGCCTTCATGACAGACTCCGTAATGTAGATATCCGCCGCTAGTGCAGCTATCAAAAGACAGTGGCCGAAATAATTAAGTTGAATAGACTACGATGGCTCGGGCTTATGGTACGAACGGAAAATGGCCGACTGTACTACCGTTTATAACGAAACTCCATCTCTCTGAGCTGGAAATGCATACCAACGGCTGCAAAAATCACACAGCACAAGACCGTTATCAAGGAGCTGTCACATCTCAAGGGTATGCATGGGACCGCCATCTGGAGCAGCAATCCGGCCAAATCATCACAGACATAGCAGCGGTCGTACCCAATAGCGACGCGTTATCAAACTGGGGCTGGTATCAGCTGCTGGATTCGTCCAACACAAGTGAAAAGAAATCCCCTTCATAGGCCAAAACAAGCTCGAATTTAGCCGTTATCACACGTGTATTGGTAACGGCTGGGCTGACTTAGGAGAAACTTTCACCGCCCATGTGAACTTCGGGTAAGTAAATAATTAGTTAATATCACTATGATACCTTTTAGTGAAATGCAATTTGGCTCAAACATGAGCGTAGTGCTTGTGTTAGTTCGTCCAGTCCGCACATGTATACCTGTGCTACGAATTAATTAACATAAAATTATAAATTTTACAATTGAATTCTGAGTGTTAACTTTTCATGTGGTGAAAGTCATGATTGTCAGTTTATCGATTTTTTCTTATGGCATCCATAACTCAAATTTGTTCGCTCGCGATCGCCTAAGCTCAAACGAAAGCTTGTAGTCGTCATGAAAGCTGTAGTTAAGACCGAAAACAGATTCCAACCCCTTCCACCACAAAAGCGGACCAAAAAGTCGGTTACAGTCAAAATTCAGTACAACAAAAGAGGTTTTGATTATACAGTTTATACATTATACATTATACATTTTTGATTCGACATGTATTTCAATAATTATCAATTATTGATCAATAATTTCAATAATAATGTATCTTGTATTCGTTTTATAGAATTGCAGAAGCTCTATGCAGCTGTATGTGTCGCAGTTTTTTATGTTGCAGGATTAGGTAAAAATGGGTTTTAAAACGGGCCAGTACGACCCGAAATAGACGGAAACGCCATACTTCAATAACTAATTAAAACATTATGGGAATTTTTGGTTCGTTTTCGAGAAGGCTAAAAGCTCTATGTAGTTGCATAAGCCTCTGGTTACCTATGTTGTATAGTACACACAGAATTCAAAAACTTGGTAACGACAAGTTCCCTAGTATACTTTACTCCTGAAACAGGATGCAAACATAAGTTTATTTACAAGGATCCTACCTCAACTCTTGCTTTTTCTGTTTCGCCGTCGCACAAAACTAAATTCCATGAAACCAGACTTAGTGACGGCCGTGGGACAACATTTGGGTAAGGCAAATTTTTGCAGAATACACACCTGTAATCAAATACGAAAAACATTATGTGCGTAATAAATCGTTCGCAAGTGAGTCACAATACACTTAACTCCGACACTGTCATCGAACAAATACTAATATTAAATATCTCTGGACGCTGAATAACAAAGCGCACAGACGGGGTAAAATTTTTTGCACTGGAAATTTTAATAAAAAAGCTTGATTTCTCAACAGACATTGTGGTTGCTCACATTAACGTATTGCTTGTACGAACTCATTATATTTGTTATTTCATATTTTCACAATATTATGTCATAATATGTTAAAGCAAAATGCACAGCAGTTTGGCAAAGCCAGTGACAAGCTGTACTGTAGAAATCGTTATGCTGACTCGGTTCATATTCTCATAAATAAAATCAACTATAACTTATATGTTATATTAGCACAGTACATTTTAAGTGTTATAACATATGTACAGGGTACCCGCGGTGTACAATTACCCTGATTTTTCCGAACTGGCAAGAACACTTTTCCTCGAATTCATAGACATATGATCACCAGTTTAGATCATACTATCGTAATACAGTGTAAATTATCAAGAGCCGATCTCATCTGACCAAGATACGCTGGTGTTTTAGGCTTTGCCGGCAAGCACACACCAAATTCACTTACGGTCGGACTGTAGTGGACATTAGTTTTCTCAGCAACTGAGGGGCAGTCGAATGTCTCGCAAACTGATCTAATCCCACGCAGTTGCTTCAAAATAGCTTGTTCTCTCCACCAAAAACGTTTTGGTAGTGTTTCTGGCACGATTTTTAACCATTTTTCTCTTAGCAAAATGCCCCCTGGCAAAATTTTCAGCGAATGGAGAGCCCAATGTATTTGATAAATAAAATATTTGCCCTCTACTGAACTCCTTCCCATCCCCGCACGAGAGTCCCCACCCCCTATTGTCAGAAGCCCGCCGGAACCCTTTCGGCCTGGGGGAATAACCGAAAAGTCCCCGGAAAACGGTTTCGCTTGAGTAGCAACTATCCGCCGATTAGTGCTTCAGTTGTTATTCTGATTATGCCCAAAAGCGCTAATAATTGTATCGGAACTTGCAATTTTGTAATTTATTGGTGTTTGAAAGTCTATGCTCTATGTGCATAAGTACGCACTTCAATGCATACAGTGCTTTCGAATTCTTTAACCGATTCTTTCGTGACACGATATACCGGGCACAACAAGGTAGAAAGATTTACAAAACCGACATAACCCGATACAATTTATTTCCAAATTTTTACCGAATTGGGATATGTTTGGAAAAAACACACAATATGTTCGGGCAGAATTCCCGAATTTTGCACATTTTTGACAAATGCCCGGATTTTCCCAGACAAAAATGCATCTAGAGGCTTTTGCCGGACGCGAGCGCCCGCTGGAAAATAATCCCACCTCGTCAGCTTTATCCGGATAGGACGATTTGTTTCCAAGATAGGTTGCATAACAGGATGTATTTTTGCGAATGACCAGCTGCCCAATCCATTACATCCGTACCGTCCTCCGCATAAGTTTATTTATTATCTAAGCATATTCATACTCTACCCTGTATTAGATTAATCCCAACACCTTTTTATTCCACCCACTGCGACATGCTAATGTAATTACAATTTGGATTTATAACACATATTTTTATCACTGTACAGCCATAGGAAAATTAATAAGCAGCTCATCTGATTTTAACCCTCTGACCGTCCGGTATAACTAAATCCGTTAATTTTTTGAAAAAGTGTTTGTATTGCAAGATAGTGCTTAGCTTGAGACGTCGACGCGGCCAGTGAAATAAAGCCAATTTCACAGTTCACAACCAGCAAAGTTCACTTTTATGGCGACTAAATTAAAAAAAATATGAAGCAATAATAACTCACCGAACTTGAGGCGGATTTTCCGTGACACTAACAACCCACATGTTATCTGAATCCCGCTTAGTCTACAATACAATAATATGCATTATACAAAAATGTTTACTGTACTTTCTGCGCTCTGAGGATATCCAGGTGTTTCGAGCTCAACCACAGGTCAGAACCACCAACACCCTTGGTAGTATTAAGGAACAACTATTAATAATCGTCCTAAAAGCGTCGGTGGCAGGTGATTAAGCGACTAAATAAACCGCTATTACTTTTACTTCGTCTACTTATAATAAAATAACGCTTAAAATGCGGCATGCTAAAATATCTAGAGATTTATTTCAATACGCAAAAAACATTGCATGCATACTATAAAAACGTGACTGCACGATACCAGATAACATTCAATAATTGTATGACGTGTTACAGAAGTCTATCCTACATGTTACAAATCTTGGCAACTCTGTAAATTCACCGACTTCGATCAGCTATCTCACCACTCACTCTCTGGCCATAATCACCTGAATGGCCATCTGTAGGCCAGGATACTCAAAACCTCATTATTTTCCGTCCAAGCAGATTAAGAAAATTACTAGAATCTCCGTTGATTGCGGCAGAAGGTTAAGCAGAGGGAGAAGGGCACGTTCTTATCTACATACAGTTATGTTAACCATGCTTTAATATTTTGTATCTATCATCCGGCCTATTCATTATGGTGAAATGAAGGAGGCTCCCCCACCCGACTGGGCAAACTATCCTCATGTTCGCCCCTACCTCACTCCATAAAATCTTCCCTTGTTCGATACTGATTCAGACTACGTAAAAATACACAAGAATAAAAATATGTGGTGGGAAACATTAGATAGTAGCCATCAGTGCCAAAAATGTGTAAACATAGCAAGCAGTATGTGTCAAAATTGAAACCCCCATCCATCCACTCGAGATTTGCCCAGAGAAAAAACATACACCCCCAGGAAATCCACAACTTTTTCATCATGTGGAAAGCCGGGTAATCTGTATCTCCAAATGAGGGAGCCACACAAGAACGACCTTTAACACTCAGAAAAACTTTGCTCTACCAAAAACTCTCAAGCTGCGAAAGTACCCTTCTCTCAGAAATGTTTCAGCGAAAATACAGTTCAATTTGCAGGTTTTGAGTATTTTTCGAACTCGCCATCCGCCATTTGTGAAACACACCCACATTTGTTTAGAAACCAGATATTGTGAAAAATATACCTGGCTTTTTAAATCCAAAACTGGCGTCCAGGCTGCGAATTTCTTTCTGTAGAGATAAACAAGATTGTTTGTATCAACGCAACAAAGCGTTCCAATTTCGGTGAATCCAAGCCAGTAAAGTGAAGCCGCGCCTTGAAGCGGAAGGTGACACGACATTGTTGTGACCGGAATGCCGTTTGCACCAATCGTTGGTCGTTTACTTTGATACAAATCAACCACATAGAGCAAAACCGACAAGCTTTGACATTCGGACAATCCCATACCATGGTGATAAGCAACGGCAAGCGTGGTTCCATGTGCAGCCATGCTTACTACAGATCCGGGTGTCACAAACATGTCGAGCTGCGTCCCAGCAACCAAGAATATTCGGATAAAATTATTTGCGGAACCCGATGCAAGCCAACCTTTGCCAATACATAGATTCTACAAATATATAAAACAATATTGTGATTCATATTATACGCCACAACAGCGATCATAATCTACCATTGAATCATGTATGCCACAACAGCAATCTAAAATCTTAGTTAAGCACGCATAGATAGACACTACATAACCAAATCATTGTATTCATCATTAAGAAATACTTATATATAGACCAGTCTTGATGCCTGGGACACAATACATAATAAAAAATGAAAACTCATTACATTTTGCTAATCGGGTTCGTTGACCAAAAAACGCCTAAAACCACAAGGAAAGGTAAAATATAGTCAAGTTGGCTCTAAATAACGAAGCCATCGTATCCAGCGTGGTTGATAACTTGATATGAACTCAGTGTAAGATAAAAACAAGCAATAACACGGCGAAATTTCAAAAATCGCTTTTTCTGGCAAAGGTTCGATGAACATATTTGGGCCCACAGCGGCCAGGGAGTGGTCCCATTAAAATGCCGTAGCCAGTAAAGTTCTAGGTCTCGATGAGCTGATTCTGCCTACATTTTCCGATATGAACAGATTATGTATGATAGCTTAATTGTAAACTATTATGTTTTATATGACCGGACAGGGTACCCGCGCATTCGCAAGAGTAAAATTTCCCCTTTCTCCACAGTCATTTTGCAATCCAACACTGGAAAAACGCATGAAATACGATAGAAACTGTGATACCAGTGCTGGGTTTTAGCGGCTATATACGAATTTTGCTCCTCAAAATGCCAGGGAAGAGGGACCTGCCCGGGGTCCGACGGTTCGTGTCCCCTGGGAAATTTTGGCATCCCCAGTCCCGTAGTTTCTTGCTGTATGACTAGATATTACGAATTTTTTACTGAGATAAAATTATGCCAATTTTTTCGTATTTTAACAAAAATGCCCAATAATTTTTGCTAATACAGCTCAAATTTTCATATTCTGCAATAATTCGTAATTGAGACCAGTCATCACACCACACATATCTGACGTGTTCTGACAGCTACAGTACTTTATGCGCCTTTCAGTCTATTAAAAATTTCCAGACAACATAGCTAGAGTACCGGATTTTGCCAAGAGTCAAAAATGGCACGATTACCTAGTTGTGAAAATTATTGTTAAAATTCACTTTTAAAAGAAAGTATATACTAACCAACCTGGCTTCTCCAAATACGAAAGGTGACCACACTATTTCGACCTCCCCCGGGCTCTGCCAGTTCATGCGCCCAGATAAATTTTGGCTTCCCCAGAACTCATTATATTACTGAGTGTTATAAAAGTGACCTAATAGTAATTGATGTCTCGTTAGCTACGTTGCTTTTATTTTCACTTATAGTATTGTTTATTTGTATTGCGCACAAAGTTTTGTTGCCATCTGGCTGCTACTATATTTTCAACTAAACTCCCAGATATACTGCCTATATCTGTAAATCATGCTTTCTGTGGCCTCAAAAGATGAAATCGACCGTCTCAAATCTGGTAGCCCCTCTAACTCTATTTACTGCTATGCTCCACAAACATCTTCAGGTTCCCAAACCTCGGAACTGAGTTCTTTTATTTCTCAAGACCTGATAAACAAAATTATTGTCGAGACAACAAAATCAGCAACAAAAGCCGCAATGAAAGCAGTAATGGAATATCTCTAAAACGTGATAAAAAATCTAATCTCGTTGTCGACGGTTGGCCTGAGTCCTCGTCAGTTAGCTCTGATTTACAGTAAAATACTCTGGATAAAGCCAAGATTGATACTGCTCCAAGTTAAATATACCTGTGGATTCTATTATCAGCAATTTTCGCGATGGTAAAAAAAACAAACCAACGGCTCTCGGATTATCAAAGTGTGCTTTGCTGAACGCAAGGTTATTGAACGTAAAGTTTTTCTATTCGGTACCTCGCATCTTATGAAAACAGATGAAGATTTCACGTCTGCTAAATTTAGTCCTTTTGTTTGTCCCGATATGACCCGTAAAGAGTGAATAGCGGATGCAATTTTACGTTCTTAATTACAAAAGCGCAGAGCTGCGGGCGAACACGATCTTATTATCAGTGATGGAAAAATTGTTACGCGGCCTCGGTCGTCACAGTTGGAAAACCGCTAAACGATGGGCACAACGGACATTTTGTTCCATTTATCCTTATTAACGCAAGATCGCCTAGAAATAAAATTCCTGATTTACTTTATTTACTACACCAGTATCAATCAACTGTTTTTGCTATAACCGAGTCTGTGCTAAATCCAGACGATTCTAATGCTATATTTTCTGAATTTGTTGTTAGTCATAATAGTTTTCGGGCTGATAATACTTCTCGTAGTGGCGGTGTTATGGACTTTTGATACGGTTTGAAGCATTATGGCTAGTTATCCAGCTTTCTAACAAGAATAATTTTTTCTTGGTGTTATTTACCGCTCGCCTACCCCTAACAATGTTGATTCCACATCTTCTTTAATTACTTCACTTGGGGTCGGTTCTTAGAAATTTCAATACTCATGTGTTTATCTAGGGTGATTTTAATTATAAAGAGCTTAAATGGGATGGTATAACTCATGACACATCTGACCCTGACTATCCTTTTTTCCTCCCGTCTCAATGAGTTTGGTCTTGAGCAATATGTTTCTCATTCTACGCATAATGCAGGAGGTATTTTGGATCTTATTTTTTCAAATTCTGTTAATGTGTATGGCGTGTATGTTGGTAATAACTTTGTAAATTCAGATCATTTTATGGGGCATGGTAAATTTGTCCTTTTTGTTTAAATATTACGAAAAAACTGTTATCGCTATAGAAATTTTAGTCGTGCTAACTACTTTGAAATTCGTAACTTCTTATCGTTTCGAAACTGGAGCGAATTACTTGATACACTCTGCTGATGCTGAGAAAACTTGGTCTGTTTTAAAAAGAGCAATACTATATTGTATTGACAATTTTGTACCTTGTTTTACTCGAAAATAGAAAAGACATTTTGACTATTTCGCCTACTGCACCTCATAAGGCCCACAAAAAACAGCTTCGCCTCCATAAAATATGGAAATCAGACCCTTTAAATATGCACAAAAAGACATCTGGTAAAAATGCAACGGTTTTGGCTCGTCATGGCAAGACTTGATTGTCTGAGTACTGAAACTAGGATAATAAACTCTGGTAATGATCATAGAGCATGGAGTTTTATTCGTAATAAACTTACAAACCCTAGCAATATCCCTCCTCTGAAAAATGGGTCTAGTTCTGTTCTTGATAACTTGGATAAAGCATACTTGTTTAATGAATATTTTCATTCTATGTTTACTAATGATAATGGATTGGTTATATCAGATTTAAGTATCAGTGATAAGATTATGCCGGATATTCACTTTGATGCGAAATTGCTTTTACAAATTATTACTAAACTCAATCCAACCGGCTGTTGTGGTATTGATAATATTCCTCAGTCGTTTAACAGAGACTGTGCGAATGAGCTAATTATTCCTCTTCTGAAACTTTTTAATGTTATTTATACGACAGGTATTATTCCCAATGAATGGAAAATTGCAAAAATCGTTCCAGTTTTTAAAACGGGTGATAAATCGTCCCATCAGTACTCTTCCTGTAATTGATAAAATATTTGAGCACGCTATAAATTTCCATCTTATAAAATATATTGAAGCTGAAAATCTAATTGGTAGTACTAGCATGGTTTTATCAAAGGTAAAACTACAATCACTCAACTTCTTGATACTATTAATATCTGGACAAGAATGTTAGACGAAAAAAATAACGTTGTCTGTATTTATTTGGACCTTGCCCGTGCATTCGATTCAGTGTCGCACCCAAAATTATTGCAGAAACTTTACGCCTATGGTATTAAGGGTAAATATTTTGCTATACTTTCTGATTTTCTTAGTTCTCGTTATCAAATGGTCTATGTTGACAATGTTTATTCCTCAATTTTACCTATATTATCACCAGGGAGTAACCGGAATTCCGGTTCCGGCGAAAATCGTGTTCTGGTTGCGGTTCCGGCAAAGGGCAAAAACCATACCGGAACCGGAATTCCGGTTTAAAAAGTTTGTTTGAAATTTTCCACGTTTTTTGCTTCATCTGTGATCTAAACATATGTAATATATATTATACAATGATCAAGATCCAATACAACCAAGCAAAAGAAAAGATTAACTAAGCAATTTGACGTTTAAAACGTAAGTAGGGCACATAATTTCAGTTGGAATTTTTCAAATTAACCTGCAGGAGTTTGTTAACAAATCAAAGCCACGTCGATGCTTGTAGCAGCTATTTTACACATCCAGAAGTCTGTGCGGTACGTTTCAATTAAACCGGTCCAACACGGTAACAGAGTATGGCTTACGCAGAAGTACTTAGGGTATGCTTGGCTAACATAAATTGCTTCAAGAACCCACCAATGCGCTTGTAAACTTGGTAAATCAGTTTAAATTGAAGTAAACTAACGTTATCTGCAACGTAGCTAGAAACTGCTTTCTTGGCAAAGAACTGTATTTATTGAAACTGTGCGAGCAGCATCACAGTGTGTCACATTTATAGCATTCTGATTAGAAAGTTATCATCATTATCATCTAACTTACGGGCACTGTTTGTCCAAAACTTACGGACACTAGCCTAAACATGTCCCTGACCACTGATCATAAAATTACCTTCTATATATTATTTTCTCTTAGAATCATATAAACCAATAATTTCAAGTTTCCCACAGAACATGTAACAAACGTATGTGTAGTAAAGGAAGGCGACTGGAGACAGAGCGAAAGTGTGTATTCTACGCTCCAAGCTTTGTATGCATGTTCGATTTGACGCAGTATACGCAATGGTGTATAGTGGAAGGCATTTTTTGCTCTGGGTGTCCAAAAATCGACATATTTGATCGATAAATAATCATTATTAGCTTCCTCAGTCTCTTTAAAGTTTCAGAAAGACAATAATACCACCACAATACATTAAGTTTAATGTAAAAGTTATTTTTAATGCATTTTAAATCCACTATACCTTGATTTCTTCCTTCAACTGTTTTACTATATATAAATTTGGAAGGCCAAGTTCCGGTTCCGGATCCGGTTTAAATGGACGGTTCCGGTTGCTGGTTCCGGTTCCGGCAAATTTCGGTTCCGGTTATACCCTGGTTATCACGTGTTCCTCAGGGGAGCTTTTTGGCTCCTAGATTATTTACTATTTTTGTTGATGGAATCGATAAATACTTAGAATATTTAAAACCGAGGTTATTTGCTGATGATTCCAAACTATTTTATTCTTTTATGCCTGGTTGTAATTTACTTAATGTTCAGTGTGATCTTGATAGTGTAATTGATTGGTTTGTTATGACGCAGTTTTCGATTGCAGTACAAAAATGCTTTGTTCTACATATGGGTTATCTAAATACTAAATTTGATTACTGTTTATTAGATAATTCCGTTGCTAAATGTAGTAACATTAGGGATCTTAGAGTTATAGTTGATAACTTAAAGTTCCCTGATCATATTGAATCTATATGCAAAATTGCATTTAAAAAGTCAATCTAATCTTTTTATGTTTTAATACTCGAAATTACAAATTAATGCTGAAACTCTACAAATCCTTCGTTAGACCTAGCATTGAATACGCTTCAGAGTTATGGAATCCTTTTCTTCGAAAAGATATAATTTTACTTGAAAATGTTCAAAGAAATTTACTCGTAGAATTCCACGATTAAGTTATTTAGGTTATCAACAACGTTTGATACATCTAAGGCTTGAAAGCTTAATTTGCAGAAGAATAATTATTAAAAATCTGGTTTTGGTTAATAAAATTATAAATGGTCTGGTCAGACTAAATTTTGATGATTTCTTTTCTATATCCCACCAGATTAGAGGTCATAACTTTAAACTCGAGATCAAGAGATGTCGTTTGGATATTAGGAAATATTTATTTGCCAACAAAGTTGTTCCTTGGTGGAATTCACTCCCTTCGGAGATTATTGATTCAACTAATATCTTGATTTTCAAAAGACGTCTCTCCAACTATCTACAAACGTTGGTCAGGCAAGACAGGCTAGAAGCCAGTACTGGCTCAAGTCTGACCTTGCCTACACCACTAATTTCTTAGTGTTTAAATTATTCTTTTTTCATATTGCTAATATTTATTACTGTTGTGTCTGGCTAAAAATAAAATAAAACTTTCCTGAACGACTTAAAATTAGCATGTTTTTGTCAGCCGAAAAATATGCAAATTTTTCCATATTTCCAATTTCTTCCTGCTGGGTTAAAATCGGTAAAATTTCTCTAATTTTGAGCACAACTACAATCAGTTGCTAAATTACATACTTTTGACGTTTTCTGGCAGTTACAACACTTTATGGACCACATTTAAACAGAGTCGCCCCTCAAGTATTTATTTTACGTTCCCCCAATCCAGAATATTTGATTTAGCTGTGCGGGTTTTGGACTTTTTAGCTAAATGCCCGGTTTTTATCTAGGCCATGTTTCCTGTTCGCGGCGAACAACATATCATAAAATTACTCCCACCCAGAAAAAGTCGACTTTTACCAAGAAAACTTGACTACCTCTTCAATGCGCAGCTCCTTCCATTCCCTACATCTAAGTTTCCATTTTGTTAAGATTGTATTGTGCTTTGGCATGACAATTATAAATAATGAACTTTCTAAAACATCATAGTTCTCAAATTTCTTAGACTACAGATGGCTCTTATTAGGTACATTAACGTGATTTTTATTGCATGAGATAATGTGGTCTCATTGTTTATCACTTTCGTTACGCTCACATAACAAATAACACAAATTTCTATGACTTTAGGCACCATAATGACGACATCAGAAATGATGATACCGTTATTACGATTACACCAAAAGGTATTTTCATAATCATAATGTATTGTGCTGGACCTTTCTATATTCTATAATCGTGTTGTATGAAAATTCACCGGTAATGAGCAATGCCGAATACCATCCCTACCACTCTCTCCAGCACAACAACCAACAATCGTGACAGGTGCAGCAAGGCTGATTGGTTTGTAATATGGACAGAAGAAAAGCAAAAGAAATATTAATTGTTCAATTTCTGCAAAAGATTTACTTTCTGTCACTAACAGTATAAAATTATTTACCGTCACATCTTCGCCCAACGGCATTTCGACAATCCATTCATTCGTTGAATCCCACGATGAAAAGTGAATGACTTTTATTGTGCTAAATTTTAACTTAACATAAATGTGTACAAATCTTATACCGTTAAAAATAGCATTGTCTGAACGAAAATCGTTTACACGCCTGAAAAGACAAAATTTATGCTGCTACACATTTGAAGACTCTAATTTTAGTATATACTTTCTATGCAATAGCTTAATGATATAAATTATCGCCTTTTATCAAAATTTAGGCCAATGTAACCGGAAGTGAAATGCATGCCATGCCGTTCTCGAAATACTAAGCCTAGGCCTTAGGCTTAGCCAAAGCTAACGTCCCTATATTAGCCATGTACTAAGCCTAAGCCAAAGTCGGGGGCTTGGGCCACCCGAACCCCCGCTCTAAGCTGTTCTTTTTTCTAATGTTATAACGTCCGGCCCCTAAACGTGACATGGGCCAAAATTCAAAATAAAATCATAATTTTTACAGTGTAAGGTTTCCAGTACAAACGCTATGGTAACCTAGAACTACAGTTGTCTATGACACGTAAAAGCGACTATACTTCAGCAACGTTCCAACAATACCAAATAAAAACGCACGTTTTGGAAATCGGGTTTGTCGACCGTAAAACCCTTGAAGCCCCTTGAAAACGTATAATATAGTCATGTTAGACTCTATATACCATAGAATCCAGAGTGACTACTCATGGTAACCCAAAAACAAGCAATAACACAGCGATATTTTAAAAATTGCTATTTCTAGCAAAGGGTCGACGACCCATATTCGGGCCCACGCGAATAGCAGAGTTGTAGATCTCGCTGACTGATTCTGATACCGTCTCCATTTTTTGATGCGATGCCTTCGTCGTAAGGTGGGGGCTGCGAAACACTGGTTCCCGTACGGCCAGATTTGGAAAAGAACTCTTAAAACCTGTTGTTTGCCATTTTCACCCGGTAGATGGTGTCGGGGCCATTCGCGTTCAAGTAAAGGGCACGTCTTCATCACTTTTGCTATCGGACAAAAATGGAGGCCGCAACACAAAAATCGTGAAAAGTGAATGAAATTAATCTCATCTTCAGGTGAATAAATTTTGATAAAATTTTTTGTTCAACATAGCAAATGTGATACGAATAAGACCATTAGTTTAGCGATAATCTCCGACCTCATCTTCCAGATAGAATGGTCAAAAATTGGTTTTTACGGTTCTTTGCTAAATCTGGCCAGGGTATGCATGTGTTTTGCAGCTCATATCTCGCGACAGAGACGTTACATCGAAAACGGGGGTTACTTTCCATAAAAATACTGCTCAGTGACATCGACAACTTTGCAGATTTGAAGATTACTTGTTGAGGAACGACGAACTGATCCGCCGTGGGCCTGAATATGATTAGACGACCTTTCGTCATAAATATGAATTTTTGAGATTTCGACATGTTACTGCGTGTTTGCGCGTTTAAACGAGTGTCTATTGGTTATCAAGCACATTCAATCTGGGCTCCCCAAATTGGGGGCTGGGATTTTTCGGTACCCCCTGGTTCAGAACACGTGCCCTCAGTTCACCGCCACTTGGCAAATTTTTTTATCTTCAATCGGTCCAAAGTACATAAAATTAGATCAAAATTTGTACTAAAATTCCTTTCTGAAGCCAAAAAATTTTGCAAATTTTGTCAAAATTTGCTGCAAATCGCTTTTTCTCACCATCAAAAGCGTTATGGCAGTGTTTCTGACCGGTTTTCTCTTGGCAAAATGTCCGCTGGTAAAATCACGAGCCCCTCGGTTCGGAACCAGAGTGGGCGGGGTGGTTCATGCCCCATGACAAAATTTTCCGCGAATGGAGAGCCCAGTGAATCTTTGTTGTGGTTTGGAATATTCAGATATTTGGACATGTATTTCGCGCAGGGTATCAAGAACCGGTTATTTATTGAGGGAGGAGAGCTAACCCATCATTATCCCTGCGGTACCCCTCCTCTGGCCCCTAAAATTTACATTTTGACCACCATAAATTTTGTTTCCCCATATTTTTCTCAATTTTCTCTATTTCTTGCTAAAATTTTGCCTTGTTTCCTTAATTTTTGCTAATATTTAGCCCAATGTTTGATAATAATTTCGATATTTCAAAAAATCATTATCTGGACCCCTCGCTACACCGCCTTGGTAGAGGAGGAGCAGATCCTGGATCTCTGATTTCTGGTCTCCCATGGGTAAAATCCCCGGGGTCTATATATTAGTTTTCGGTAAGGTCAATACGAAAGATTGGTTATTAAGAGCCCAGCACAAGTGTTTCACGATTTCAGTGTCTTCATAATAATTGAAAAACCCGGTTTCTACATACAGGACATTTATAACGCTCTGTATACGTATTTCGGTACGCTGAATAATCTACAATCCACCTTGACTTTACCATAGTTTTCACTGGTTTGCATAATGTTTAAACTGCACTGACATCAAACCAAGTTTACTGATCATCTGCTGTCGCTAATTCAGTTATGTGCTGTTTGCGTCTTCAGATAAGTTACAGATTTTGCGACACACAGACGGTGTTCATCGTTATACGTTATACGGTGTACCAGTCCATCGTTATAAGGCTTTATGGGTGTAAGAAACTTTAGAGTGGAATAAATCAAACATGAAGCCTGTAGCAGGTGATTACACATAAAGACAACTAATATATGGAACAACGGTATCTCCGTTTCACCCTCGCTTGCGAGATACTAGTATATTTCTGTTATGTTAAACATGTAATTTTCAACGGGAATTGTGGTGGATTATGATATAAAAAGCTGTAAACAACACAAGCATCGTTTTCGAGATGAACACACACAATAACGTTCTTTGAATATGTTCAAGCACAAAACCGCAGAATTGACAATTTCAATATCAAAGCTATTATTCTGTGATCTTTCTTTAAAAATTCACCAGTTTCACATTCCATATTGTTTAAAAACGTTTTCGAAAAACCTTCATACATCATAGAACCCAGCTCAGTAACGCTGCAATGTATCAAATCTATTTGGAGCGAAAAAAAAAATAAAAAATTAAACAATCAGAAATATGATGCTGAAAAACTATAGAAACTTCGAAAAACACCAGAAAAACTGTAACAAAAGCAGATTCTTCCAAAAACCATGGTTATGATTCTATTTGCCGTTAACATAATTTCGTTTGATGGTAAAAAGGGTCTATCCAAACATTCGTAAACGGTTTAAATTAATAGCATTCAATTTAGTAGCAAAATTAAATATCAAAATTAAACCAAATAGCTGGAAAACATTGTCAAAAAATCGCAATGACATAAATATCAGAAGAAAGATCAAATTCTACACATACACTAGTTTTGAAATAACAACTGTTTTCCCGGAAATAACACGTACCTGCAACTTTCACCTCGAGCTGGGGCAGAAAACGCTACAACTTCTGCGCTCAGATCACCACAGTCGTAGCCAGTGGATGAATTGTCCAAATGAATAGGGTGGTGTATCGAAGTATCGGCAAATTCAACGTCTATAGTTTGCTCGGCATCACTGTCGTACTGACGAATTACTCCAAACGGGTTCCATTTCTGTGAGGAAAAATGAAAAAGTGGAAAAATAGGTACGTATGTAGAAGTGAAAATGGAATGATTTCATGATAGTACCAAACACAAAAGTAAACTTATAATGCATTAAAATACAAACCGGTAAAAGCTCCTAACAGGGGAAGGCCACCTTCCTCCGTTCGCAGAGGAATATTTTCGACTCCCTGGTTCAATGCCCCTTCTGTCAAATCTTTTGCTTTCCCCTACTGACGCAAGGAATATCACCAAAGTATGTACAAGTGAAAATGGAATGATTTCATGATAGTAACAAACACAAAAGTAAACTTATAATGCATTAAAATACAAGCCGGTAAAAGCTCCTAACAGGGGAAGGCCACGTCCCTCCGTTCGCTGAGGAAAATTTTCGACTCCCTGGTTCAATGCCCCCCCTCTGTCAAATTTTTTGCTTTCCCCTACTGGCGCAAGGAATATCACCAAAATATTTACTAAATTTCTTTTCGAAGTTCAAAATTGCTTTTAGCAACTATCAGAAACGATTCTGACGCGATTTGTTATTTAAACATTTTTCTGATAAATCGAATTTTGATATATTTATTTAAAGGCCTCCGGATGAGCCAGGGCGGGCGCGACCAGCACTTTCACGCCACGCCAAGAAATCCGGCGCCCCATGGCTTCGTACAAGGTCTTCACAATTTATGTCCCTTAGCCCAAAGTTTCAGCGAATGCAAAGCACTCACAAAATCATCTTCTGGCAAATTGCGTTTTCCTCAATCTACACATAAGGCATAACTTTTACCAACGGTAAAATGGCTAAGAAATTAGCCTAGCATATCGCTGTAAACATAATACACGCACCAGAAACCCGAACTTGCATTACAAATTTCCCGTTACTGCACATTTTTGGTCTTTATACCACTATAACTACAATAAATTTTAGTAAGTTGTCTAACGCCGAAGTCGTGAGTCCGAACTGACGGCCTCATCATCAACATGTATGATTATTGATGTTTCCATATAAGTTAGAAACCAGTCGTAGTGGAACTACATTTTTTGAGCGGAGCGACGGCAATAGTAATATGAACGTACTCAATGTCTTGGGAATATATCATTACCTAGACAACAATGAGTAAATGAAAGAATAGTTTTATTCCGTTCGAACGAAAAGCAAGACAAAGGAAGTCACGTGGCTTATACAACATGGTGATGAATGGCAATCGAAGCAAAATGTAAGAGTTGCTACTAGCCATACCTGAAAAACCAATGGTATACGGCGTTAAAACAACTCTACGACCATTAATTAAGCTGTTACGAGCTTCATTAGTGTGTTAATTAGCTAATGAGCTTAATTAATGATAAAATTGGCAAGTTGCCAAACTTCTGCAATATCAGGTGCACATCCTCACATGATAAGCTTTTAAACAAAAAAGTTTTTTGAAATAGGTTCAGTGGTTCTTGATATCCATGAAAGACTAACGGACGAACGGACATGGACTTTTTGCTCCCAGACAGAAAATAAAAACGCTCCGCTCAAAAATTCTTTAAACGCGAATCGGAAAAAGGAATCCCTGGTTATTGCAACTTTATTCAACTTGTAATAAGTTCGTTATAAACTGAAAAATGCTTTTTTCACTCATAACAATGTCCTTCGTTATTTCACGCACTAAAATTTCGCTGGTATCCGTACGGCTAAATTTGGCAAAGAACCCTTTGAAAACCCCCAAAACACGGGGTCAGATCAGTTGGTGTTCATAACTAAAGCACGCCATGTGATAATTACAAGCGTTGTCATACCAATAAAGTTAAAACAGCGCAATAACGGTGACAAATAATTCTACTCGCGCAATGGAAACAAGTGTGACTAATCGACTTGATGATCAAGACTAAAATTCGTGAACATCCATTATCGGTATATCAACATAAAAACACAGACAACGTGATAGCATTATTTCAATATTCAAAACCCCAGGATCCATTAGTTTTGCTCCAATGATAAAACACTGGATGAGAAATATATCGAAATTTCTCTAAACTTCGGATTCTAGACGCAATTATAGAGAGCCATATCATGAAAATTTATATGCAATTATATTACTTTATGCACCATTAAAATAGAAAAAAAAGCGAAGGTTTAACGTTGTGCCAAAATTCAGCATATTTATCCCAAAACGACAACGATATATCCGTTCTAGACTTAACTCACTGAAATTATCGTTCACATCAAGATCGGTCCGCTCCGGCCGACTTAGTGAAAAATATGTTTTCAGCTAACAAACAAAAACATTTTTCGAGCAATGCACTAAATACACTGAGGCTTATTTTTGGAGTCAGTTTTGCGCTACTTCATATTTTAAAAAATGTTATCGTATTCGTAACACACGTTACGGAGTTTCACACAAACTCTGTATTTTGTGGATTTACAACTCTGGTCAGAACATTTTCAAAGGTCTGGGCCACTCTGCACCGACAAATTCTAAACCGGGTCCTGACCTAACCGGTCCGCAGACATCATAATTTATGACGTTGAAAACGTGCCAAATGACTACAAAAAAGCTTCTTTACCATGTACCGCTGTTCGAGATGCTTTGGCGTGGATGCAACGACGAAACTTGTCTGCGGGGCAACCGGTGTCCAAGCCGGATTCGTATAAATGTGCTTTCGATCAATGTTCGATGTATCAAATTGGTTTGCTGCACCCAACCGACTTTGACTGCCAAGGCCGTCTTCGAGTCGGTTAACAACACTTTCGTATGTCTGCTTAATTGCACCAATATCCGAATCTACAAACAAGGACCTTATACGGCGCAAAAATAAACCTATGCTTAAGCTTACAATAACTTTTGATTGCACGTATATTCTAAAATAATTACAATACCACAGAAATGTCGTGCGGAACCAAGATGTCAGCATTACAGAAATACTTCGAGTAATAGTTTTCCACAATGAGCATGCCATCATGCTGAATTTCCGAAATAAATCTACGATTTTGTCAACGTGAGAGGAAGACAACTACACTAAAGCAAAGCAAATGCATCGTTCTCAGGCCAGCAAAGCGACAAACAAAAATCCATTTTTTTCAAGAAAAATATGGAAAATTTCTTCGCTACCAACCTTCAGACCCTTGCTTTAAACACACATATAACACAAAAATAGGTGCATAAAAGAAAGCGAACGAATGTTAACGCAACACAACATTAAACCGTTCGTTTATAAACTAATGTAAACGAACATTATGGTGCTCGTGACCGAATGTTTTTGCAGTCGAATATGACCGCACGTAGACGTAAACAAATGTTGTAACGTTTGTTTATAAACGAACGTTTTTACTTTCGTTTTTGTGCACTTAATTTTGTCAGACTGTACCATCAATAACAATGCAGGGATCTAACACTAACGCCGATCGTGCGTTTCACGCATAACACGATTCATCCTTTCGAGGAGGTCCCCGGGAAGTGGGCCACTTTACTCCTAAAGACCCGGTAAAATTATCAAAAAAGTAGCCAAGTGTGAATTTTTCGGATCACAATAATTATTATTATGATTACAGGAACGTATAAAAATAAAAGCGAATAAATATAAGCCCAGACATTAATAGATCACCTATTGTGGCTTCCACATCTACACCATCGTCGTCCTCATCATCGTCCATCAAAATTCGGGCTCGTCGCTGAGTCCGGCCAGATACCGCTTGAACGCCAATGTCGTCGTCTTCCTGTCTCGGCTTCGTTCCACGGTCGCTCGACAATGAAGAGTTTTCGTGGTTGCGTGGAGCAGCGCCGCAGCTGGTTTCTTGACTTCGACTCGAATCGTCTTCTCCATAGTGGTCGATCATCAAGTCACCAAATATATCGTCGTCATCATCATCTGCAGTACCATCGTCATACTGTGCTACCTTGTTATCGTTGATCGTCGTCACGTCATTTGCAGAAGTCTACAAAAAATTAATGCAAACCAACCATACAAACCAGACACGGGATTAACCACATAACAACTTTTCACAATATCACACAAGGCCGCACGCAGCACTTCGACAATCTCATCCGTTGTGGCCTGTCCACAGTGGAGGGTATCCATGATTATGAACCAATTTTGAATATCACCAAAGCTGGTAAAAATCTGTAACATGATCACCCAAGTGGCCTATGAGCCAATTATGTGCTAAATCCTTGAATATTCCTTAAATTTATGGCAATTTTTGCCGCCTCCCCCAAGGTGGAGATGGCTGGGCACAGTGCCTGTCAATCTCTTGGTTGGAGCCTCTGGCAAGACTATCCTCTTATCTTTGGTGTAAAAACAACCCGCTGATAAAAAAACTTGAAAAAGTTTTACAAAAATCCTTTCAATATATTTTTGATATAAAAATTTGCATAGTATGCATAATTTTAACCTGAGTAGAATTTTTTGCACCGTTTCTGAGGCCATTTCAGACATTTCAGTTAACATTTTTTAAATTCGCAGGCAGGGGCGCCCCAATTCACACCACCTGTCAAAATGTTCCATGAATGGAGAAGCCAGCTTTATAACAAATATTTTTATTAAAAACTATTATATACTATTTATATTATTGAAACACTGACTTACAGCACGAGAATAATATGTGCACAATAACAGGTAAATTAAATTATAAATTACATCTCAGCTATTCGTGAACCAAGAGGAAGCAGAGCGAGTGCGGTGAGACTGCGCTCAACCATGTTTCGATTCCAAATTACGGTTCTGGGCAGTTATAAATTCCTTTATAAATCACGAAATTTTAGAAATATATTTTGAAAAGTCATTCTTACCCTGTATGGCCTGCACTGGCACTTTCCTTAATATACTGTGCAAGATTTTAAATTATTAAACAAACCCGGAAACCTATGTGGCTTCTCCCTGGTTAGCGGCGCCCGCATGCTTGGTCTCCCCCGGTTCGTGGAAAGCTGCTGCCCGGTTCAAGTATTGACAGCTAATCAGGAACGTGAAGTGAAAGGTGCCTCAAGTTTTTAAACTCTAAAAGTGCTGCTACAGTTAAATATTAACTGCAATACGTTGCAAATGTAGTATTGATTTTACGATTGGTGCCGAAACACCTCAGAACTCGGACAAAAACCACCACAAATAAAAAGAAATTAATATAAACCAAGACCATTCGAACTGTGGGGGAGGAGGAGTTATTAATATTTGTCGAGCCGATGGTTCGGCCCGCTGCCACCTTCCATAGTTGAGCTCCCCTGTTCACGAACCGGGGGTTCCTAGCTAATCGCAAAATGAATTTTGACTTGGTGGAGTAGTCAGCCTATATACCCAATCTAATCCTGTACGTACACATCTATATTGAAAAAGCGGCAAATTTTTACTATTCGGCGCCAAAACTAAGCCCCAACAAGCGTACAAAACGGCGAACAGCATACTTAATATAGATTGAAGACAATCAAACCAACTTGTTCAACGCACTAAAAAGGACTATTAAGACCATGGTGCAATCCCAACATGCCGGAAACTTATTAGGGCATCATCTTGAAAATGTCAATGTATTTATTAAACTTTCGCTCATAACTGCAACACGAATTCTGTCACAAATATATTAACAATGTTGTCGCTCTCGATGAGCTGATGGCCTCCCTCTTTCGATGCGATACCTCCTCCGGCAAGAGTTGTAACCTAAAATGTTGGGAATCACTAAGTGTCCAAAATCAAAAGCTCTCGAATTTGTGTCGGTTTTGTCGCAACTTAATTTGGAAACCGTTACAGCTGGAGTGCAAAGATCGCCGCACAACTACACGCATCTTTCTACGAGTAGAATAAAAAAATTGTGAGAAAATCAATAAATATGGAGAACTGTTGTGTGAAATAATATCAAAAAACAAATTTTGCACCGTCATAATTATATCCTATTGAGGAAACTGCACTTCCTGTTTCAAAAATTTAACATAAAATAATATGTTCCCTACTGTGAAATATTACAGTTGTTGCTCTAAAAGGTTTGTGTGGATATTACGTGTAACACAGCAGTTGACTCTTCTGTGCGCATACTATTTGTGGCTGAGTTCGGTTCGATTCTAGACTCATAATGAACCCAACAACAACTTCCAAATATATAAACTTACGACATTCGGCTTCTGCACAACCGGCTCGTCGATTTCAAACCATCCGATATTACCCTGAAACACCACTGTCATAATATTCAGTCATAATACATACTACGTTTAAGCATTAATTTTGTGCGCATCTCCCAAACTAATTCGCATCATGTCAAGTTTCCCAGTTTCCACTGAAGGTGCTAGGGGGGACGGAAAAATCTGGAAAACTTCTTTTTCTCGATCGCTGTCATGCATATCTCATTTTCGAATGGGCGGATTTGGACAAATTTTTTGGTCGATAGCAGAAGCGATGACGATGTTCCTTTAGTTGAACGCGAACAGGCCGACCCCATCATCCGGGTGAAAATAGCATAAAACAGGTTTTAAGGGTTCTTTGCCAAATCTCAGAATACGTGTATCAATATTTCAAAGCACATATCTCGCGACACATTCTTCGCATCGAAAATGAACACAATCATATACAAAATCAGCTCAGAAAGATCTGCAACTTTTTTGTGGAACCACTAGCTGGACCACTGTAGAACCGAATATGGTTCGTCGATCCTTTGCCAGAAATAGTGAATTTTCAAATTGCGACAGATTATTGCTTGTCTTTACATTACAATGAATGCTAATTAGGTTATCAAACACACTGGATTCGATGCTTTTGCTCTCTAGAGTCCAACTTGGCTAATTTAAACATTTTTAGGTACAAAGTTTAATATATCATACGTCTTCATGTGGTTTACTGTCGACGAATCCGATTTCCAATATGTAGTGCGTTCTGATTATATAGCATACAGGTCATCCGGTATGGTCAATACATAAATATTTTGGAGCTCGGAATTCAATAATTCGGTTAGATAGAGTCTAGCGTGCATGTTTCTCGGCTTTCAATGGGTTTAGGGTCAATGAATCCGATTTCCAGAACAGTGTCTTCAGTTGTTTGGTTACTTATTGCGTACAGGTCATAAAGAATTGTCTATATAGGTTTTCCGGTAAGCTGAACACGATCGTTTGATTATCTAGAAAACAGAGAACAAATACACGATGCATTGTCAGTTGTTTTTGATAGGTTTAGAGCAAACGAGGTTTAGGATTTTCAATGGGTTCAGGGTTCAAGATGTTTTAATGTGGCATACACATCAAACACACCATGTTACAGGTGATTAAACGAAATAACTAAAAAATGGATTCATCCTCGCTTGCGAGATACTAGTTGTAATGTTGTGCGTCTCTAAGCCTGAGGCTGAGATAAGCCAAAACATAACCTTAACCTGGGCTCACAACTAAACCTTCAATTTTTGTCCTACGGTACTCATGCCAGGTTCTGAAACACCATCAGTCATGGAGGAACTTGACATGATCCTAAATTTCCTCTATGCAACCCAGCCACGGGGCCGGGTATGGTAGACTACTGTAAAAAGTCCCACCAATTTTATAATCTCTCGGTGATAGGTTTGCGATTATGTCTCAGGCTTTATTTACCAAAAATGCTGCAATATGTGTTTGACTGGGCGAGATGTAGCATTACACTTCCACTGTAAAGGTTTTCGAGGCTGCTAAATACGATGGCCCAATTCATTCCAACGTAACGAAGACCATTTCTCCCCTTTCGAAATGACACGCAATATGTCGCGGACACCACCACCCCCTTAGAATAAAAACACATTATTTGTTAAACACGTTATTACAAACACTTCAGGTGCTTCATTCAAACGTATATATGACCGCTGTACATTTTTTGAAATGGCACGTCACGGGTCCACCATGAACTATGACTGATTTCGTGATTTTCATCCTAAGGTCATAATTCGAGCATGTAAGAGACTGCTTCCAATTGTTAATCCTACTACCACTGTAACGGTTTTCGATGTGGCTGCAAGCGATCAGATGATTGATTCATTATTTCAAGCTTATCAATTGAGCATAAACTTAGCACCCTTGGAATTATACTGCTCGTTGCACACCCGCGTAGCGTCCCGCCTAATAATAAAACTAGTCGCTTGTCGTATCGCCAAGGCGGTGAATATGAGTGTTGAATATGTAATTCAGAACAACGCATACACAGCTGCATTGAGCATCAACTTATAAAATGACTGAATATCAGCCACCTTGTTTGGTTAAGGAAATATGCCCGCTTTTTGGGATAAACAATGTGTAAGGACATACAGATTAAATTTCAAACCACATCCATATAGCTCGGGCGGCTGCAGAGACTGCCTCTCTCGTATATTTTGGGTCCATTAGCCCATTCAAAACCGCGTTTTGACCTAAAGCGTATATCCTGGGCCACAGTTTATATAAAATAGTTTACAAGCGCATTTGCTCTACAAAAAGAGCGCAAATTGACTCAGATTGACGCTGGTTGCCAATGAATACCGCGATTTTAGGACCCCTTCGCAACACTATACAAGCCCATTCGGACCGTTTTTCGGAGCGAAGATCTTAGCATTGAGCTTCGCACCGATCTATAATACCGCAAATAGGATTTCAAGCTTAAATGAGCTATTGCGCTACTTATTCCGAACAGGCAAAGTTAAGTTATATGTAAAACCTTAAAATTCCAATAACAGACATTGCCAAATTTTATCACTATTCCGGCTATTAAGAAAGAATTCTTCACTTCGGTCGTTTCACTCGCTGCACTCAAAATTCAATAACACATTGTTCATTATATGGTCCACTGTAAAACTGAAGGGGTAAAATGTATCCCACAAAAGTTGCAACTGCTGGGCCTTGGATGGAAACTACTAGGAGCGTGCAATTTATTGGCACCCATACATTTTCAGATTACTGTATTAGCACCGAGAAAATTACTGGTTACATGAAATTTTGAAGCACCCACAAATTTGTGAATTCTACATAGCAATCACTAGATTTTTTATCCCCCTTAAGTTTTAAGGTGGATGACCTATGTCATCCACTTGTTACAACTACAGCACAGTATAATATATTTTTAAAAAATACACCCAATAAATCTTTCATGGCTTAAAAGTTATACCTAGAACGCCAAGCCGTTTGTGATCCGTTTACCATTGCAATAATTTTTATTGAAAAGCCAAAATATCATTGTAAGACATCCGATCCAATTTTCATAGCTTAGAAGTTATAGAACGAACTCGAAGCGCTTCCTGATCCGTTTACCATTTCAATCATTTTTTTGAAAAGCCAAAATATCGTTGTAGGACACCCAATCCACCTTTCATAGCTTAGAAGTCATAGAACGAACGCCAAGCCCTTCCTGATCTGTATACCATTTCAATCATAATTTATTGAAAAGCCAAAATATCGTTGTAACACATCAACGATTTTATGGTCTTGGGATGATGTAGTATATTTTATGGCTCAATAATAAACTTAAGTACAAACAGGAGTTTATCATGCACAAGTGTTAGACATTCTGGCACCGCATAACATACGTAGTGGGAAGCATTAATTTAGACAAAGATTACAAATATGACGAACCTAAAGCCCACAAGGTCCTACCTTGGGTTCCCACAAGAAATTTGGATTTAGACAAACGTTAAAACACAAAAATACTGTAAATTTTTGAAAGATTATTGCTAAAGACAAATTACTGCAAAAACAATTACGATTACATAGCCTCATTACCCTGCCTGTTGGCGAAGACTCAACATGTGACATCTAAAAACACAATCTCGCTATTTCAGAAATAGTTGCAGAGCGAATCAAGACAGATTATTAGTTATAATCGTCGACGACTCAGTAAATTTTGAACACAAATTACAAAATGTTTTCCTGTTTGGAATACAGCTGAAATGATACTCAAACTTATACAATACGTACTCCTGTGTCACTGTAGACAAGTCGATCACATTTCTCTGGATGCCAAATCAAACCACAAAGCGACTTTCGCGATATTGTTTTGACACTAAATTCAAACTAGTAAAAAACATAGAGAACGAAATAAAAAATAACTTTTAAATATTGAATATTATAGTAGCAAAAGATCTGCTGAAACCGTCACAGGAATAAAAACATTACTCACCGGATTTCTTTGTTTCCATCACTTCACACACAGAATTAGCGAACAGTACATTTTACAAAGCTAAATGATCAAAAACTACATAAAAAATTTAGAAGCCAGAACGATTGCCCATAATAATTTGAATAGATTAAATAGAGCCGCTTGAAACACACTCTCCTTAAATCTAACATGTGGACGACTGACAACAGAACGGCTAGCGTAGAACTTCCCTTTTCACTGAGCATAATGCATGAAAATACACAGGTAAAATAAAATAATTGACCCATCTTGGCAACTGAAAAACCAATGTTTGACGTATTGTGTGCACGTCTGTACGCACACCAAGGATAAATGTATGTTATATTAAAACACAACTGAAAGAACATCATACAATACACAACATGCTTGTTTAATGAAAGTGAAAAAAAAAAAAAATTATGAAATATATAAATAAATTAAATCAAAAATTAAATTATATATTATTAAATTTTTTTTTATTTTTTTTTTTTTATATTTTTTTTGTTTTATTGATTATATAATATATATATGTAGAATGTAATGCATATTATAATGTATCGGACGCCAAACTTTTTCCCCAAACTAACAAAATTGCACCTGGGATCCCACGTTTAGAATTGGGGAAGTGAAAGTTCTTAGGGTGGCACCCTCCCCCAGTTCATATGCTGTAACTGTAACGTCAAATATGAGTGACTTCACGACTAACAGCAATTAAGGATATCTGCCAGAAAAATTTTTAACCCCACGGGGAATAATTTAGTGATATTTAAGTAAAGAAAATTAGTATATGTGAACCCAACAGAAAAAATTCTCCAATTTCTTATCCGCACAGGAAAGTGTCTAGCGGGTGAACTGGAGAACCAATGCTGCTCACGGTAAGGGCGGCAGGATTTTCAAGCCATCTAAAGATTTAAATGGTTTTACAAGTTAACATTCGGCTTCCCCGGTCACCCCCACGCATTTTGAGATGACGGTTATAACAGAATTCAATGCTCCAAAACCATAAGTACAACGAAGCGAGGTCTGTAGAAATACACATTTTCAGTAGGTAAATAACTTTTGGCTCTAAAGCGGAACAAAAAAGATTTTAGCTTTCATTGAGTTATAGCGCGAGCGAACGGGCGCTGTGAATTTAAACTAGTAACTCTATGGAGATTTTGCAGAACTAGTGAAGCATAGGTACACCTATGCCTTTTGCGCGCACAGCCAATTATCTCTCGATAGCATACGTCGATATGCAATATATGGATATCACACAATACCGCACAAGTTAGAACAAAACTAACACCGACAGTAAGTTTAGCATGACCCAAAACCCCCAAGCTATCAGCCTCCCAGGACGTAACAGTAAAATTAGGAATTTTGTGTCGATGAATAATACTACCCCCGTACCCATAGAACCACGGGTAGCAGAGCAGAACCAACACCGGCAATAAATTTCCCATGCCAGAGAACCTCCTAGTGAAACTTTTCAGCCGCCCAGGACGCCATAAAAAATTTCGAATTTTGGGTCGGGGAACCGTTGGGACACCATACCTCAACCCCCATAACTCTAGAACCGGAGCCTTAATCGAAAAACAAAAAAGAGGCATCTGCATTTATCATTTATATACTATGAAATAAAACCAAGCAGAGAAAAAATCGAAAGTTAAGATAAACATAAGGCTGCTTCCGTGAAGGATACTAAAATGGGATGAAAACCTCCGATTTTGACCTATGGCCCTGAACCTTTGGGGTGCCATACCCCGTACCCATAAAACCATGGGTGTCCGAGCAAAACCAATACCGGCAATGAGTTTTCCATACCCGAAAACCCCCAAGTGAATGCTTTCAGCCGCCCAGGACGTCAGAACAAATTTTTGAATTTTGGGTAGGGGAACCATTATGGCACCATACCTAAAACCCCATAACTCAAGAACCGGAGCCTTAATCGAATAACTAAAAAGAGGCATCGGCATTTATCATTTTACTATGAAATAAAACCAACCAGAGATAAAAATTTGAAAGTTGAGATGAAAATAAACTTGCCTCCGTGAAGGTTACTAAAATGGAGTGAAAACCACTCATTTCGACCTCTGACCCAAACCATGGTGGTCATACCCCCGTACCTATAGAACCATGGGTCACAGAGCAAAACCGGCACCGGCAATTCGTTTCCCATGCAAGAAAACCCCAGGTAAAACTTATCAGCCGCCCAAGACGTCAGAACTAATTTTCAAATTTTGGGTCGAGGAAGCATTGGGGCGCCATACCCCGTACCTCAAACCCCATATATAAAGAACCGGAGTCTTAATCGAAAAACAAAAAAGAGACATCGGCATTTATCATTGTACTATGAAATAAAACCATCCAGAGAACAAAATTCGAAAGTTAAGATAAAAATAATCTTGCTTCCGTGAAGGGTACTAAAATGGAGTAAAATGGGACCAAAACCCACATTTTGACTCCTGACCCCGGAACCAGACCCCAAATCAAAAACGCTCTGGGAAGTACACGGTAAATCGACTGTGATGGTTCGAATGAGACCAAGATCATGAAAATCGGTTCAGGCGTTCTCGAGTTATGGCTGATCACACACAGACGGAATTTAAAAGATTTCAACCCTGCAACTCACAATCTCCACTAGGTTTCACTACGTTCTGATTATGATTGCCACAATAAAAAATCCACAAACTTATAGTTCCAAATTTCACCACAGGAAAAGTAAGAATTCTTCATTAACATTTAGAATTGGAATATATATATATTTGCCGCAAACGACAGTGAAGCAAACAGTTACATTACTGAGCGTTTGCTAATACGTAACACAATACCAATATTAATAGAATACGTATATGCCAATAGTAAAAAAAAACGCCACAACTATAAGCGAAGAAACAATACAGTTTCAAAACGCCGCCCACCATGTGGCACATCGGCCGTGTACAACATTCCAAATTAGGATTTGGCCGCCGGAGTATCCAACAGCAAGAAGTGCTGCATTTCTTGACATCGCACATATGTTTGCACCCTAAAAAGTTTAAGATACACAGACAAAAATAAAAAAAAAACTAATTTAGAAGTGCTAACTGAAACCCAGGTTATCCTCAATCGTACTTTAGATGGTTGTATCGCTGCGATATTAATACCGAATTGCATACAAATTCGCAAACATTATTGTCAATTTAAACTCGAGATAACGGAACACAGAAAAATAAGGATTTCCAAAACGGTGAGTTAGTACTCGTTCACAAATTGAACTTCTGCATGACTGAACTATAATCAGAAAACGTAAATGCCTCTGCCTTCACCAGTCACAAATCACAATCAGTCACCAATAATTTTTAATATTAGCAGCACACAACTTACAGAAAGATCATCGGTTGCAATCTTGCCGACTTGTGTCCACGACGACCGTTCGAACACAATCACTTCTTTATCGACCGGAACGTAAAAGCACTGAAAGAAAACACATAATTAACATTGCTACAGCCCACATGTTCGAATTCAGCTAAATGTTCGAAGATTCTACCAACGATATAACGGGCCGTAAGACAACAACGTAACCTAAATCCCTGGAGTTCAGCTTGGTTTTTGGTAATAAAAAGATGGCTTCCAGGATCACGTGTTCCCTTGAGTTCAGAAGGAACACATAGTGAGACAATATATTTATTATATTTTTAAATAATACATCGTTTTATATTCTGTATAATTGTATATCATATGTCGAAACAATAATAACTATGATAACGAGCACGCGAATGACAGACTTTAATGTTTAGAAACGCAACAAATGCCAAAATTCATTGAAATTGTGAATTCTTGTTCGAATTCTGCAACAGGTAAAATCTTGTGTAGGGCTTCTGGCAGGCTTCCGGTAAGTAGGGCTCTCGGGATCAGGCCTGACCAAAATTCATTGGTGGGAAATGGTCAATAGGGGTGGGGGCAAATAAATGACCCGTCCACAGTGGCTAGGGGTTGGAGTACAAGAACCTTCCCCATAAACCCGTGATTTATTAACGTCCTTAAACTAATGTTTTCTGTATGCTAAATATTTTTAAATTCCCTATCGCCGAGATAGTGAATTTTGAGTGTTGAAACGAAGCGAGCGCAGTTTCTCCCAATAGATTTTTCAGTAAAGATAATAACTCATCTTGGGTGGAAGGATTATCACTATTTTTTATTTGATCACAAATAGTCTATTTGTGCCCTTTCATTATACGCTAAACCCGCCGACCACATCTAACGGGTCAAAATTAATAGCAATCAATCGGACCAATGTTGCAGGACAAAAACACGGAAAGCTGGCTACCCGAATTTCGCGGTTAGAAACAGAAAACCATTGCGAAACCACTAAAACTTTGTAACGACAATTTGGATCACTGTTTATATACTAGCCCATGAGTGTTTCTAGTTTGTTCAAATACTAAAAAATCACAAAGATTGCTACAGCAACTGTTTAGTTTACTCAAAGGTTGCGCAGCAGCAAATGAACAATTAATGATTGTTATTACCTAGGGCAAACTGTAATAATTTTATTTTAATTAGAGAAAAATAAACAAAATAAAATTATTACTTGTGAAGGGACTAATAATTACTATATATATATCACAATCTAACGAATGTGTAAATTACAAATACAATGCTAAGCAACCAATCCGCTAATGGCAAAAGAACGAACTCCGACATATTTAAACTCTCCCGGCAAATGAAAGAAGTACTGTAAATCTGGAAAAAAGCACCATTTACAATTCCCAAGCCGGGCAAGCTGTTCAGCGAAATTGGATCTTATCGCCCGATATTTCACATATCTTGTGGATCTAAGATCTGCGACAGGCTAACGAAAAATCGCATCCAGTACTGGTTGGCAGTAAACAGCAAAAGCTGTCGCCGTCCATCAGATCCATGAGGACAACAGAAGACCAGGTTGTAACACCAACCAGAGAAAAATATTCGAGTTAAAATAAAAATAACCTTGCTTCCGTGAAGGGTACTAAAATGGGTTCAAAAAAACCCACGTTTTGACCCCTGACCCCGGAACCAGACCCCAAATCAAAAAATGCTCGGGGATGTACACGGTAAATCGACTATTCCGGTTCGAATGAGCCCAAGATCATGAAAATCGGTTCAGGTGTTCTCGAGTTATGGCCGATCACACACACAGACGGAATATAAAAGATTTAACCCTTGCAACACAGAATCTCCACTACGTTCTGACTAAATGCCCGCATCATGTTCCAATGGGAGCCAAGCCCGTGTGAACTCGGCGATAACGAAGAGGTAGGAACGTTCCAATAAACCACTAGCTAATGTTCCCACGTCATACGGAACAGCAAATTGAAAAATATGTGCTTCTTGTGTCGTACACAATCGAAATCGCCCACCGCACGCAACAACTCTTCCCAAGAAAGCCAGAGCCATATTGTCTCAATTACGATGCCATGGGCGCTGCCCGCGACATGGTGAATATCTACATTGTACTAAAAAGAAAGAGGACAGCTATTGTACTTACAGTGGAAATGTCCTGCAAAACATTTGAACGAAGAATGCTCATAGCTCGCCAGCTCAAGATTAGCTACCTCACGTGCGACTGCGGCATTGGAAGATCTATGACTCGACCTCCCTACTGCGTGAAGATATACAGACAAAGTGGTCGTATGTAAATATGGACGATACTCCAGCACATGATGATGACTGGAGAAAATAAGAATAAAAGGGCTGTCTATAAACTAATCCAACATTAATGTTCCTAAGATTGTTAGATAAAAGCTAAGCTATTTAGCTGTTTTCCATAAAAACCCTCGAGTTGTAAAAAACGGAGAAACAATGTTAACTAATAAATGGGATACTTACGTGTATTATCACCTTTTTACAATTTACAGTGATGACTGTCACCTGGTTTCTCCTAATAAGCGGTGTAAAGGAACCCCCAATGTATTTTAACCTTCTACCAGGTTCCATCAGTCCATGGCTTCCGCTGTTCGTACCCCAACGGTATAAATTTTCATCTGCAATTTAAATTACCAATTTTTTTTCTCTGATAAACTAAAATATGTTAAATGTAATGTTCCCTAATTAGCTTAAAAATCGCAATAATTTTCTCTTTATTATATAAACGTTATTGCACTCAGTTTTGACGTTTTTTCACAGTTAAAACGGTTTATGGTCCCATTGAGCTGTGGGAACCACCAGCTATTTTCTGTCCAAGCTTTTCCGAATTGCAGGACCCGCCAGATCAAGCTCCCAGGTATGATTTTGTTAGTTTAGAGAAACTAGATCACGTTGAAAGAGTGGGGGGGCTAAAGTTTACCTCCATACAAACGCAAAGCAATCACCCAGTGAGCTATACGTACATTCTGTTTCCTAGGTTGCTGATAGTCCTAAATATATTTACCTGGCCTCCAATCGACTCCCAACACAACTGAAATCTTGAACCGATTTCGTCATCACTAAAACATGAAATTATATAGACGAGCATGCTAAAAGGCGGGAGAGGGAGATTATTCCAATATAGGCTTGCCCCCACCCTAGAGGCGTCGGCACCCCCCCCCCCAAAAGGTAGTCTGTTCCTCCTGAGGCTCCGCACTCTTTTCCCGCGTCGAAGACGAGTGGAAAATTTTGGCAAAATAGATAAAAACAGGGTAAAATGAGCAAAAATGGCGAAATTGGGCAAAAGTTAGGATAAATTTTGTAAAAATGAATGCCAATAAATTTTGGAATTTGAATTCCAAAACATTTCAAAAATCCTCCTGAGACCCTCTCCTCTTCACCGCCGACCAATCCACCCGTAACAACGACCTCCCCACAGCCCGAGGCACTCATCATTGCCCATGTATTTATATAGCATTTGATACATAGTTCAATACCGTTTTGCATTATATATCACCAAAAATAGCATTAAGCAATTTTTAAACTACCAAATACTTGCTTTGCTCATAAGCATTACAAACTAAAATTTCACAATTACTCTGACGCACCAATATCGCTTCAGCGGAACACAGTTTGAGCAACATAATATGTAAGCTACAGCCCAACAAGCGAAATTCATTCACATTTGAAGGATCAGTCACTCTTGACTAGTTGCCAATGCTTCAAATTATCAATATTATCCCAGAATGTGCTACAAATCAACACCTCGAACATTTGCACCGTACAAACTTGCCGAATTTGTAATGTGGCAAGCTTTATCTTCAAACCCTAATTTTATACTACTGACACCACCAAAACGACTGTATTAATTTCGAATCAACATACTCCGTCGAAATATACGCTTACTGTGCATAGTCGTGATAACGCAAAACCTCCTATATACCTACATTATCAACACTAAATTTTTTTCCTACGCAAGTCATCCGAGATTCACTATATATGTCGGCAATTATGGTTATAAATCTCAACGTATAACTAATATAATAGATATAACACATATGGTTCACTAAGACAGTCCGTAGTAACTTTACGTAAACAATCGCTCGGCGTGGCGCGATATTATTATATACAGCTAAATCGAAATGACTACAATCAATGCACAACGCAATAATAAATACATTACCAGTAATCGCATGTTTTCGGAAGCACAGCCCGTGTTGCAAGACATTTCGTGTCGGCGATCGACCAGACTTTTACCGTTCCATCGCCGCCAGCCGATGCCTAAGCAATAAGAAAGATATGAAAAATGGCTGTGGGATAAGGATGATTTAATCATCACAGTGGATCGTACGTATGTTACAGCATTGTAGCCTTTTTAGCGAATAAATTTGTTAGTTTCCCCTCACGTGGTTCGATATGTTCCGAGCGACATCATAAACAATAAGTAATGCGGCAACTACTGTAAGATGCGTGCAGCGAGATGGTAAACACAGTATATATATGGTAGATCAATCCTGTTACCGAACAAATTGTAGAATCAGTTCTACCAGAAAGGACGCTAAATTAAGTAAAATTGAGTAGCATTGTTTTTTCTTAAATTAATTCTGCTAAAGATTATTTCAGGTCACTTCACTTTAAGGCTAGTCGACGTAGCGTAGATCGACCGCTGTTGAGTTATACCTCTGTCCGATGAGCAAATGTTGTGATGCCCGAGCTACAATACAAGGTCGTACAGAAAAATTTTTCAACAACCAAATACATATACAACGTACTATATAAATTTCTTTAGGGTCAAGGGCAACGCTAAGTACTGGCCCTTCGTGACCATCAAAATCTCGATGATCTGTTGGATCGTCCACATTCACCCAACGTATTGTGAAGTCGCTGAAACAATACATTTAACTATTCGAAACAATAATTACAAATTACACTAGTAAACTTGAAAATTTAAATTTGTAGGAGAAAGACAATATTTAGATAGCGAAGAGTAATAGTATGAAATATAATGAATGTATTTGAAAGTAACACGGCTCCTCGAACTTGTCGCAACGCTATCATTGATGTCAAGTGATGCCTAAAGGGTGGCAAAAAGTGAACGACTCTAGTTTTATGTGCTCTTATGCTTTACGAGTAGTTATTCCGACCTACACATAATAATTTAGTATTTCCTAAAACATACTTCGAATTCAAACTGCTCTTTACGTCTGATGAAATATGATTGTAGAAGAAGATAATATTATGTTTTTGGCAAGAATAATTCGTTACACAGTCCCCAGCTCATGAGCTTAAAATCTGCTGCATTCTGCGGTAAATCTATTTTGTTATTAGCCTTGGCGGACATAGTAGTGTATAAAGTCATAATATAATGTCTAAAGGACATTGACCATAATGTAAGTTTCCTAGATTCAGTGAAATTGTTCGGTCGATAGAAACACGATTTGAAGAGAAGGCGTTCAGATATTTATATCCAGTGACTAAGCGAGATGTCTATCTACAGGTAGTCTGTGCTTGTTGAGTTTGTACGGGAACTGGTGCCTGGATTTATCTTAATGTTACTTTATTGCGTTGATTTCAAAGTAGACTAAAGGTAGTTTTAGCGCAGAAAAGTATTTATTTAGAGATCACTCTAAGCGCTATTCTTTGCTGTTAGTATTAATGGTTTCACTATTGCGACTTGATTTAATGAGTGACTGAGAACATTGCAGTGTAAGTATCGCTTGCCCTTCAGCGTGAAAGACTAATGTTGAGCTACTCGAGCTACGTATTCTGACTTGGATGGATAAATGTGGAACACTCGAGTACCTTTGCTGTAGTGTGAATTCACACGTGACTCATTATACAATTAAAAATAGGACTTCACGTTGTTCCGCTTCCTGACTGTGATGTGTGTTATACAACGTGGCATGGCGATGTTGTTTGATCATCACGTCACTGGTTGGGTACACTAACCATAGGTTTAGTTGTTACCATTTGATTGAGAAAAATGACTAATGTGCCCTTCATAGTAGCGCATAAGCCACATATTTTCAATTTGTGGTGGCACACGCTTTGCCAATAAATGTTGTTTCAATGGGCGATACGGTACGCAACGCTAACGCCATCATGGTTGATTCAAGGTCTCATAGCTCACGTAAATAGAAAAATTACAAGTTGCAGTGCGTAAATTATTTTGCTCTTGAAAAGACTTAACTGGGCCTGCTGCCACCGGCAAATGCTCTATAGCCTGCTATTGGTATTACGAGTGTTCAGACAGGTATCTCTAACCTAACCTAGGGCTGATCGTATGCTCCACGTTTTGCCTATGGCAACTTTGCAAGCCGTAATCACACAGGAGCTTGTGTTAGCCACATAACATAAATGTGATTTAAAGCTTACTTAACCATATAAACCAGCAGACAAAAACTCTCCATTACTGAAAAGTACTTTATTTTTTTGTCATTGACTTGGGGTATGTGTAATTATAAGTGTTTGGTAGTGGTCGTTGCTGACAACGTAGGTGTGGCGGTGAAGCTGCTTGTTGCAGTTGCAGGAGTGGTAATTTTTATTGTTAAAAGCCAGATACGAGCGACAATGGGATTGGGGTATGGTTGTTGTTGCGATATAGCACATGGCTCCCGGTCCTTGTCCAATTCTGCTCTGACCCGATCAACAGTTGTAAGTGGTGGAACTGCCTTGAGCAGCCATAGATCCACCATTCATAACGTTACCTTATATTTACATCCGAAGATAGGTCACTGGCTTAACCACTACAGGGGCCTTTCAATACCCTAAAGTTGGTCATATTTTTCTCCATATTTGCCCATAACCAAAAACACCCATGGTACACCAAATCCGCGATTTTTTTACCCACTAAACTCATGGTATACGCATACTATATTGTTAATTTAATGCTCATCGTAACACTAAAACACCGTAGTAAAGCTTAAAAACTACTATATGCCTAAAATATAATTTATGGCACATAAAAACATCTATTACCCTACTTTAAATAATTCAGGCAGTAGACAAAGGGCTATAAGGTCTAAAACACTACGAAATAATTAATATATATATATTATATACATATGTCCCAACATTAAGATTAAGACCAGTTCGGTACAATTTTTACTATATCCGTACTAGCCACAAATGCACACTATGGCAAAGATATATTCAATGACTCCACACAAATGAACGACCAGTGATGTTTTAAAATTGACGGTATATACGGCGGGCCACAAAAGCGGAGGCCCTCATGTACTCAAGACAAGTCGTTAAATCGAGTCAAAAATCTACATCAAACATACGCCGAAGCCGCCAGCAACCGTGTTGCCATTGCGTTCAATACAATTTTCGTTATTGGAAGACGAAATTTCCATACGATACCGCTCTTTTCGAAATTAGGCACTGAGTAAATCTGCACGAGATTTTCTTCGGTACCACAGTATACGAAATTACCCTAAAATTAAAAAAGAGACTATACGCTCGATGCGATGAAATTCCAGTGTTTTGTCGACTATGAATCAGAGCCACCATGAACTGTACTGTGCTTGTTTTACGACGAAAATATTAAATTTAAAAACAGGTTTATATACAATGTCCACAATATACAAAAACTATATAATTTTGGGTTAAAACAAAAACTGGACATAGTATTGCTAATAGCGAAGTACACAAAATATTTAATCGACTTATGCAAAAATGGGAAAGACAGCTTCACGAAGAATATGGTGCAAAAAAACTACGTCATATTCACAACAATTAATGAGATATTTACATTTTGCTTCGCAGTGGCATTTGTGCAGAAAAACGCCTGCGTCTGCATACCAAAGTACGTTGATTGTAAAATAGTGCAGCAGAAAATTTCAAGTACATGTATATATATAGATGTTGATTCATTGTTAGATATGAGGGAGCAGGAAACATCCAAGCTGATAAAAACTAAAAACAATACGTTCAGTGACAATGTTGAGCTCTGTGATTACAATCTTTCATAAATTTTACATATTGATATTTAACAATTATTTCAGGAACCATCATTTCGTCGCGTCCATCGCCGCGCGACAATTCGTACAACATTGATTTATCGAATAATGTCCTCTATTAATTAATTTAGGCGTATTTTTGAAATTTACCTGTGTTTTTAATTAACCTGCAAATATATACCTAAATACCCTGTTTTATCATTACAGAGAAGGTCAAGCAATGATAATGTTAATACCTAATAATTTACGCGTGTTTGAGGACTCGTTTCGTATTTTTAACCAAGCGTTGCGTAATTTACGCCTTTTATTTATAGGTCCGGACAAACTCAGCAGCTTAACATATGAACCGGATATTTTCCGCAAAATATTCGACATGATTCCCAAAGCACAATAGCAATATGCATTAATAGCAACATAAACAGTTTATGTCTTTCAACAATCCGCATAACTTATACGTTCTGGAAAGATAGAAACAGTTACATGTTTGTGACAATTACGTGCTTGTGCGGCGCCATCTGTTTGGGGGCTAATCTCAGTGACCGGGTGTTCAACTCTGGCGATGTTAGTGCTCCCAAAGTCAAAACCATGGCAAACCAGTGCAAGTGCCTTAACCTGGAGCTGTCAAAAGTAAGTATATATACAAGTGCCTTAACCTGGAGCTGTCAAAAGTAAGTATATATAAGTATTTTTGATTTTCTTTTTATGATAGAAATTATGTTTTTTGGTGCACAGTTACGCATTTAAATAACAAAAATGTGCGTAATTTTCGCTATTCGAAAATTGAAAAAACTCTGCTTCCCTGAGTTCTAAACACCAAACTGAACTTGGGCCGAATGATTGTAGCGAGTGAAATGAGTGAAGCGAAAAATTCTTACTAGCCGTATGGTGGTGGTGTTGAAATCTCTATTTGTGCCTTTTACATAGTTGGGTGCAAAGCTCGATCAGAATATCTCCACCTAAAACACAGACCGAACAGGCTCGGATCTGGGCGCGGTCCGGAAATTGACGTTATTTACTATACCTTGACAATCGGCGCAGATATTCGAGGTAAAGCAGTTTCTGCCTGTGTTGCAGATAACGTCAATTTACTTCAATGTGGACTGATTTACAAAGTTTACAAGCGCAATGGCTGGTGCTTGACGCAATTTATGTTAGCCAAGCTTACGCTAAGTACACCTACGTGATCCACTCTGTTACCGAGTTGGACGGGCTTAATTCGAACATACCCCGCAAACTTCTGTATGTGTAAAATAGCTGCTACAATCATCGACCTGGCTTTGTTTTGTTAACAAACTATTGCTGGTTAAGATAAAAAATTGTTACTGAAAATATGCGCCCTACTTACGTTTCACACGGCAAATTGCTGAATTAATCTTTTCTTTGCTTGGTTGTATTGGAACTTGGATATTCTATACATGGGCCTATGGGCCGTATATATGTACAATACATATGTTTGGGCAACAAATATGCAAAAATGTAAAAAATTTCAAACAAAATTTTTAAACCGGAATTCCGGTTCTGGTATGGTTTTTCGCCTTTGCCGGAACCGCAACCAGAACACGACTGTCGCCGAAACCGAAATTCGGTAACTCGCTGCTATATATATATATATATATATATATATATATAGCTATATGGCTGATATTCGCCTAACTTTGTAACTTGATACTTAATATATATAGCGGCGTACATCTTTCCATATTACATATTCAACGCTCAGAATTTGCCACCTTGGCGATAAGACAAGCTGTTAGTATAGCGAATTCAGACATAAATCATTCCTATGTAAAAGACAATAACAGATATACAAATGCTTACTAAATTGAGAGATTACGTTATCTTTTATTTCCCAACTCACCCGAAAATAGAGAATGTTTAAAAACCATGCTTCAATGCTAAATCTTTTATAGGTATGTGAGAAATGATAATGTACAATTTTTATACTGGAAGCTGCGTTATAGAAGCAAATAAACATCTTACCGTTTTGTTTGAAGAATAACGATTGGAAAGTGGAAATTTTTTCATCCAGAAACAACCAGTAAAATTAAAAGTTTTAGTGTTCCCCACACAAAATCGTCTTCCCTGGTAAATTGCTTCACCGTTAGTCTCCAAAAAAGTGACTCGCTGTTCATGATCAGATCTTGACAAAATTCCAACGAATGAAGAGTTGAAGTACCAAGAGAACATCAATATATAAGGAAACGCCGACATTAGTTTTGATGGAAAATATTTTCCAATCAACCCTAAAGTATAACCCAGTAAGATTTCGCAGTGAATTTTGTTACATTATGACAAATTCTCTGTTAAAGTAAACATCCCAAATTACGCTCTCAACTTTTCATCATTTAAGACAGTAAAACAATCCGTGAACAATTTATTGAATAGGATATGATTTAAATATATTCATATGTTTGTAAACAATTAACGTAAGCGTTGCAATTTCTGTATTTTATACGTTTGTCTTCCTCAGGTTAGATCCTGTGAAAACGTAACTCGACCAAGTTTGGACACAACAACCGTTTTTTAACAAAGCCCCGTTTACAACCATACATATACGCAAAGTTTTAATTGCTGCAATCCACAATCCAGTATCTCCGAAGCGAGGCCGAAATGGATCGAGCTTGGTTTTATTTATAGCTGTCATTATATATTAACGACAGACAACGTATACATGCGCGTACAAACATCAAACACGCTGCCCCACCACCGGGATCATTACGACAACTGCTTCTGGCTTATATTCAAAGTGACACAATTTATATTTCGTTAAGTTAGAGTTACTGCGTCAAATTTGCGTCCACTTCTCTATTTTGTGCGTCCAGATATATATACTTGTGCACTCGAAAAAATTTGTTTCTGCGTCAGGTCGAAATACCATGGCGTGAAATACTAGGCAATTTTAATCATACTTGATTCTCCCTATAGGGATTAAAAGTGTTGCGCCATCAGATTGTTGGTAAATCCTAATAGAAAAATACCATAGGTTGCTCTCTTGCTTCCAACCTGCAAATGGCTGATAGCGTCAACTAGTAACTGTTAGCCAAACATCGCAAAAATCAAGGTAAAAATGCGTGCAAAAATTGTCAGCGAAGGTGCCAACCTAAAATTACATTGAAACGCTGACTCATTATGCATATTTTACAAAAAAGGAATATTTGCAATTTTACCGACCACCTGGAAACATGTGTGATCTCACAGAAAACCGTATTGCTTCGGCTCTCTCTGAAAAACCCCACCAGCGCTAGTGAAAGCTTTCACATAAATGTCTTTCTTGGTATTTGCTCGAATTTAAAAGGACGAATATGAGTTTCCTTACCGACGCGCTTATTGCTGTTACGCGGTTCGAAGCAAAATGAACATGAGGAGCTACATTTTCATCAAAAACCACTGGCCAAACGTTAACGTCGCCATTTGACGATCCTGTGGCAAAATCCCTGCAACAAGTTCACAGATCAACATTCTACTGATAAACTTGACCAATGTAACTGGCTAGTCCAAACCTCAAGAATTATAGTCGGGGGCCCCAGCCTCACCTGCCGGGGGTGCCGGATTTTCCAGGGCCAATTTTTTTGCCAAATTTTGTCGCGTTTAGACATTTATTTTTCTCAGCAGGGGGCTTTGAGCTGGGGGTACCGAATTTTTGCCGGGGGGCAGCCGAAAATGCCGCCCCCCACTTTGCACTAGCCACATTTAATACGGGTGGGACTATCCACAAATGGTGAAGAGGCAAAAGGATGAAATCTGAAGAGCTTCACAGGATTCGGTGGTCTCCCAAACATATTTTGATTCCCCCGCGCATTTTCAAAAAAGAACAGAGTAAAGACTAGTTGTGAGAAATTGATAGGAAACTCGTTACCTCAGCCCACAGCAGAGGCGTGAAATATAAACCTATAAGTAGTAACTCTATCTAGATTGCAGAACGTAGTGAAGCATAAGTACACCAACGCCTTTTGCGTACACAGCCAATGAGCTCTCGATAGCATACATCGATATGCTATATGTGGATATCACACAATACCGCACAAGTTAGTACAAAACTAACACCAGCAATAAATTTCCTATGCCCCAAAACCAACAAGTGCAAGTTATCAGCAACGTAACTGGACGTAACAGTAAAGTTAAGAATTTTGGTTCAATGAACCATGGCGGCGGCATACCCCCGTACCTATAGAACCATGGATCGCAGGGCAAAATCAACACCAGCAATGGGTTTTCCATGCCCGAAAACCCCTAAGTAAAACTTTTCAGACGCCCAAAACGTCAAAATAATTTTTTGAATTTTGAATCGAAGAATTACGAGGGTGCCATACCTCAAATCCCATAACTCGCGAACCGGACCTTTAATCGAAAAACAAAGAAATATGCATCAGCATTTATCATTTTACCATGAAATAAAACATACCATAGAAAAAATTCGAAAGTTAAGATAAAAATAACCTTGCTTCCGTAAAGGGTACTAAAATGGGATAAAAACCCTCATTTTGACGTCTGATCCCGGAAGATGTAGGAACCATACCCCCCGTACCCATGGAACCATGGTCGTAGAGTAAAACCGACACCGGTAATGAGTTTTCCATGCCCGAAAACCTAAAAGTGAAACTTTTCAGCCGCCCAGGACGTCACAACAAATTTTCTAATTTTGGGTCGAGGAACCACGAGGTGATAAACCTCAAACCCCATAACTCCAGAAACGGAGCCTTAATCGAAAAACAAAAAAGAGGCATCAGCATTTATCATTTTACTATGAAATAAAACCATCCAGAAGAAAAATTCGAAAGTTAAGATAAATATAATCTTGGCATTGCCTGTACTAAAATGAGACAAAAACCCACATTTTGACCCCGCAACCAGACTCCAAATCAAAACACGCCCAAGGATGTATATACACGGTAAATCAACTATGCCGGTTAGAATGAGCCCAAAATCATGAAAATCGGTTATGTCGTTCCCGTTTTATAGCCGATCACACACACAGAGAGACGGAATTTAAAAGATTTCACCCCTGCAACACACAATCTCCACCACGTTCTGACAACACAACATAATCGACTTGTAACTCTATCGAGATTGCAGAACGTAGTGAAGCATAGGTACACCTACGCCTTTTGCGTAACAGCCAATCAGCTCTCGATAACATACGTCGATATGCTGTATGTGGATAGCACACAATGCCGCACATGTTACAACAAAACTAACACCGGAAATAAGTTTCCCATGTCCCAAAACCCCCAAGTGCAAGCTATCATCCTCCAAGGACGTAATAGTAAAATTAGGAATTTTGGATCGATGAACCGTAGCGGTGCCATACCACCGTACCTATAGAACCATGGATCGCAGAGCAAAACCAAGATCGGCAATGAGTTTTGAATGCCCGAAAAACCCCAAGTGAAGCTTTTCAGCTGCCCAGGCCGTCACGACAAAGTTTAGAATATTTGTGTAGGAACCACGAGGGAGCCATACCCAGGGTTTTTTCAAAATCCATACTGTGCTAAAATGCACGTTTTTTGAAATTTACCTGTGTTTTTTAATTAACCCGCAAATACCCAAATACCCTGTTTTAGCGTTACAAAGAAGGTCAATCAATGATAATTGCCCGGCTACTAGCAATTTTATATTCTGCATATATTATATATTTATACAATGGACCAATCAGCCATATATAGCACCAATTATTTCATATTTCAGAATTTATAGACTTAGGTTCCACAATTACAAACATGGTTAGTTTATAAGCATTCAGCGTTTAGAAATTTTTGTTTTGTAACCTTTTAATTAAACAGTTCAGGTGTGCTAAATTTTGTGTTTTTTAAATTTAGGCGTGTTTTTTGAAATTTCGTTGTGTTTTTGCACTAAGAAAAACACAAACAATAACCCTGGCAATACCTCAAACCCCGCAACTTCAGAAACGGAACCTTAATCCAAAAACAAAAAAGATGCATCGGTATTTATTAGTTTACTACGAAATAAAACCAACTATAGAAAAAATTCGAAATTTAATATAAAAATAAGCTTGTCTCCATGAAGGTTGCTAAAATAGGGTAAAAACCATCGTTTTGACTGCTTACCCCGGAACCAGACCTCAATTCAAAAACGCTCGGAGGTGTACTATGCCGGTTCCAATGATCATAAAGATCATGAAATTCGGTTAAGTCGTTGCCGAGTTATGGCCGATCATGTACACAGACGGAATTTAAATGCTTTCACCACTGCAACACACAATCTCCGCTAAGTTGCACTATCCTCGGATTATCAGCTATGTAAACATAGTAGAATTTGAGAACAGTATACAATGTTATGCTATCCGATAAAACAATGACTAACTTACTTGAGTTTTTATCTCAACTTACCAAGCTTGGTCCTTGTTTCTGAAACAACATATTGGAGTAAACCCGTCAGAATGAGCTAAACGCTGATTATCCATTCAGGATAACTATCCGTGGGAGCGTGCTAATCACAAGATCGACGAAGTATAAATAAAATCGCTTCGTGAAAAATTGATTAAATAGCTAAAATTATGTGATACATATAACTTTCATTTTCATTCATAATTTTCCAGGACTCCGACACCGGTATGGGTTGACCGCAACTGTTTTCATCACTGCTCCTACACCACCACCCACGCAGTCCGACCCCGAGATCGTAATTTTTTTGCTATTGTCCCTTAAAATTTATATAAAATACGGTTTTATGCCGATAACGTACCTTAAGCCTATTTATATATATACGTCAAGTCAACCTGACCATCACATTTTTAAAAAACAAGTAAATGAGTTTCGAACCTAACTGACTCCCATTTTGCTTCTTTATCCCCAGGTTTCCCAGAGCCACTCTGACCCATGGTTACGAATACGTGTCAGAATTAGGCTAAGTACACACGTTCACGTAGGCATTTCTATTCCTTGTAAATCGAACTATCCAATTTACAGCGACAACTTAGGCCGCCCACTACTCACATAAAATTCCTAAGCCCAAATAGAGTAAAAAATGGACTTAACGGGCAAGGAAATAAAAACCCCCATGTACGATGGGCAAAATGCTATTTTTATTGTGATTATAGTGGTCAGGGCTGAAATAGTTACGAACGATAGCCAGGGTATTGGAAAATGATTTAGGTTAATTTGTTGAGCGAAGCGTTTTTATTTTCTGTCTGGGAGTAAAAAGGTCGATGTCCGTCCGTTCGTTCGGTCCGACGGATCTCAAGAACCACTGATCCGATTTTAAAAAACTTTTTTTTGTTTGAAAGCCTATCATGTCAGAGTGTGCACCTGATATCTGGGATTAAAAAATTTTGAGTGGTTAATTAGTAATTAGCTAATTAGTTAATTTTATGCAGCTAAAATAGAGAATTTTGCAATATTTGTGTTATTTATTGAAATAGAATCGCTTCGATCAATCCATTATAGGGTTTTTTGGGTCGAAGAATTCAAATATAATATTCTTACTAATGATAAAGCCCTATGCAATGTAGTTACAAGAACATAAAATTGAGTACATTCGTAATGCCACAGCCCAAGCTCCGCTTACAAATGTAGTTCCACTACCGACTAGTGTTTTAGTTATGTTGAAAAAATGATTTTAAAAATAATACGGTCACCAATACGGCCGTGGACTAGCCTATAGGTGAAAGGCTAGAAACGAGCTATTTTGACCAAACTGCCCTCCTCCGAAAAAATTGAAGATTTTTTATTATAACGCCTGCGAACATTGCTGGCTTTTGATTTAGATTATAAGCAGACATTTGTGACACATTTGTCATAATAATCGAAAGGGTTATATATTTACTTATACTAAAAACAAAATTTTCGGGGGGGGGCAGAGCGGAGAAGGTGCACAACAGTGTTAGTACACTTCAATGTCGCTTTTATTTATAAACGGCTGCATCACAAAGGGTAACAACTTTAGTGTTTTAGGGTAAAAAATAGCCTGCTGCTCGACCTCATAAAATTCATTACTGAAAATTAATGTATTTTTCAACCATTGTGCTTCAAACTCTAACTATGATTGTTCGTGTAATTTGGACCACCTTTGCGGGTTCCTTGTTTTCCGTGCATTCATAATTATTGTGTGTGAACTTTTTCTACATGCGTCAGGGAAATGCTTATGGCTATTATACGTACAACACTAATTATCACTGTTCACATCGGTGGGTAGCGGCAGCTGGTACAAAAGTGCTAGTCTCGATCTGTGCCAGGACTCTATCCCACCCCACAAGAAAAACACAAAAATTATTTTGTGTTTTACTGTGCGCGCACACCAACATATGCTTTTACGCACGAAATGCTCAGACAAGGACATATATATTTCAGGGAATAACCGGAACCGTCCATTTAAACCGGATCCGGAACCTGGCCCTCGAAATTTATATATAGTAAAACAGATGAAAGAAGAAATGCAGGTATAAGAGAATTAAAATGCATTAAAAATAACTTTTACATTAAACTTAACGTATTGCGATGGCATTATTGCCTTTCTGAAACTTTAAAGAGACTGAGGAAGCTAATGTTTATTTATCGATCAATATGTCGGTTTTTGGACACCCAGAGCAAAAAATGCCTTCCAGTATACACCACTGCGTATACTGCGTCAAATTGAATGTGCTTACAACGCTTGGAGCGTAGAATACACACTTTCGCTCTGGCTCCAGTCGCCTCCCTTTACTACACATACGTTTGTTACATGTTCTTCTGTAGGAAACTTGAGATTATTGGTTTATGATTCTAAACGCGTGTTCACACGCTCAAACTTTTTGCTCAAATCTTGAGCTCAAATTTTGATCAAAATTTGAAAGCATCTTTTTTGCATTTTTTGTAAGTTTGAATGTGTGAACACTGTTCAAACTTTTAAAGGATATTCTTGTAGCCAATCTTTCACGAGATTCATTACTTGAAAAAGTTTGAGCTCAAATTTTGTTCTCAAATCTTGAAATATCACAATTTTTCGTTAAAAATTACCGTCAAATTTTGATCAAATTTTTAGCTCAAAATTTGAGCGTGTGAACACGCCATAAGAGACAATAATAGATAGAAGGAAATTTTCTGATCAGTTGTCAGAGACACTGTTTAGTCTAACGTTAGACAAACAGTGCCCGTCAGTTAGATGATAATAATGATAACTTTCTAATGGGAATGCTATAAATGAGACAAACTGTGATGCTGCTCGCACAGTTTCAATAAATACAGTTCATTGCCAAGAAAGCAGTTTCTTTTTAAACTTTTTTTAAACGAAATTTTTGAACCGGAATTCCGGTTCGGGTATGGTTTTTGCCCTTTGCCGGAAGCGGAACCGGAACACGATTTTCGCCGGAAACGGAATTCCGGTTACTCCCTGATATATATCAGGGAATAACCGGAACCGTCCATTTAAACCGGAGCCGGAACCTGGTCTTCGAAACTTATATATATAGTAAAACAGATGAAGGAAGAAATGAAGGTATAGTGGATTTAAAACGTATTGAAAATAACTTTTTCATTAAACTTAATGTATTGCGATAGCATTATTGCCTTTCCGAAACTTTGAAGACACTGATAAAGCTAATAATCTTTATTTATTGATCAATATGTCGATTTTTGGACATCCAGAGCAAAAAATGTCTTCCACTATACACATATGCGTATACTGAGTCAAATTGAATGTGATACATGGAGTGTAGAATAAATATTTTCGCTGTTTCTCCAGTTGCCTCCCTTTACTACACATACTTTTGTTACATGTTGTTCTGTAGGAAACTTGAAATTATTGGTGTATATGGTTCTGAGAAAAATAATAGAAGGTAATTTTCTGATCAATGGTCAGACACTGTTTAGGCTAGCGTTGTGCAAACAGTGCCGTTAGTTAGATGATAATGAAATAATTTTCTAATCAGGATGCTACAGATAAATGAGACAAAATGTTATACTACACGCCCAGTTTCAATAAATACAGTTCATTGGTAAGAACGCAGTTCCTGGGTGCGTTGCAGATATGTTACTTTACTTCAAAGTAGACTGATTTACAAAGTTTACAAGCACACTCGCGGGTACATGACGCAATTTGTTAGTCTAGTTTACAGCTAAGTACTTCTAAATAATCCATGCTCTGTTACCGAGTTGGACGGTTTAATTCGAACATACCCCGTAGGCTTCTGAAAGAGTAAAATAACTGCTACAAGCATCGACCTGGCTTTGTTTTAACAAACTCCTGCAGGTTAAGATTAAAAATATATACGTACTAAAATTAAGTGTCCTACTTACGTTTCACAAGGCAAATTGCTCAGTTAATCTTTTCGTTGGCTTGGTTGTATTGGAACTTGATCATTGTACATATATTACATACGTTTGGACCACAGATGAAGCAAAAATATGGAAAATTTCAAAGAAAATTTTTAAACCGGAATTCCGGTTCCGGTGCCACGTGAAAAAGTGTCCGGGAGGACATATTTTATTGAAAAATAGAGTCCGGCGGACATTTTTTTGAGAAAAAAAGTGTCCGGCCTTGAAAAAAGTATCCGGGTGGTTATTATATGACTATAGCTGGCCCCTAGACCCGGACGGATTTTCACGTGACAGGATTTTGCAACAATATACATCGTACTCGTACGCATCATTAAAGCTGTCATCAACAAAACTATGAAATTTTACAAAATATTATGGAAATGAACTCAAACGCTCAGCTTGATAACACTACAAGAAATGTTCCCGCATCAATGATCGGTTGTATGCTCGGTTGGTAATATCCCTGATGCTAAATCAAAGGCAAACGCCACGGCAAACAAGCCACAGTCATTTCCTCCAATTTGCAGTTGACAATATGCTGTAACGATTTATGGCCTCGGGAACAAATTGCCTCATGTGAAGCTGGGGGACGTATTAAGTCGTGAACCCCAAACACGACGGGCCGAAGCCCTTTAACTTTACTTCACATGAGGGAATTGGTTTTATCCGATTTGATATTGCCTCACTGCGCCTATAACCGCTATACGTGATGAACTACCGTGGGAATCATTTCGGTGGGAAAATATAGGTCTTGCGTCATCTGTTTATTACGTGTATAATATGCCTGTGTTGTGTATATTGTTTAGTGCATGCATACATTTCGTGTGTTAGCGCATGTATAATTGATGTATGAGTTTTCACGTGTGTGAAATTGTTGTATTTATTACGTGTGAGTCGTATACAATACATGTAATTTAGCCTATGTGATGAAAGTATGTGTATGATTTGTTGTGTTCATTATGTGTAAGTTATATGGAATATGTGTAAGAGTCAGAAAATCGCAATAGTTTTGAGATCAAATTTTCCCAGTACAGTAAAGCAAAACTTTTAACAACTATAGAAATTGTGTGAAAATGGGCAGGGGGGATGGATTGGGCATAGGCGGGTTTTGACGCCAAATGCCATAGGTCACTATGTGGATTATACATACCAAATTTGGCATCATTTGGCCCACCCGTTAAGAAGTTACGGACCTCATCCCCTCGGTCATTTGTGGTAATTAGAATTTATCTAATTCGTGAAAATTATAAGTTTAAGAGAGTTTAAAACAATTAAAAATTTTAAAATCTGTGTGCCGGGGCTATAGTTTAGCTTACTTATCGGATTTGAGTGTAGCCCCTTGGTGCCTTACCTATTACACTTACATTAGCGGATATGTAAGTGTATTTCTGCTGGATTTTCACGAAAATTGTTTTGAGTTAGGGATTCCAAGAATTTCATAAAAAGGGATTCTCTAACGCAGAAATTAAAATTTATGTTAGAGAGCGAATTTTACAATTCTAAAAATTCACAACCCGGTTGGCAACCATTATATTAAAAATTAAAGGATTAGAGAGATTTCAGAACTGGGTTTCTTTTGAGTTCCAAGAAATAGGGTTTAGAAAAGTTATTTAAGCGGTTGCGCAGTTAGATCAGGGCCTCAGTCGGCCTCAGAAGATGCGCAATGAAGGTGAGTACGGGTCAGCCGTTTATGTGTTTAATGTGTGTAAAACTTATAATTGATTGTAGTGAGTGAAATAAAATATTTGCGTTATAAGTGGTGACATATTAAGGCCTTAAGAATAAGCTCATAAAGTAAATAGCCCTTGGTGCTCGCATTGGAGTATCGTGTAGTAACGTGCAGTTAGATTGTGTGTAATCTACGGTGGGACTAAACACCCCTAGAACCACGTAGGTTACAATGCCACAATAGGATTCCTTCGACATTCGGTACTGAGGTGCTGTAAAGAATATCTGTTTCGAACATAGTATATCAGACTTCGTGTGGCTGAGGGAGTCGTAGATTATAATGGCATTTTCTTGTTCGGTTGAGGTCATCCAATGGACTTTTCCCAAATAATGTTCAGAATAATTTGCAGAACTGTTCCATCTCCTACCTTTCCTTGCAAATATTTTTTATCAATAGAACCCAATAGCGTGTCATTAAGCCCTATATCGCTAAAGCTCATTGCGTACTCTTATATATTTGCTTTAATAACCTACAATGTACAAGAAATAGAATTTTTTGAATGTTTATAGTATTTTTACAGTTAAAATTTTGCCAGGGTCTAGGAGCCAGCGATAGTCATAAATAACCACTCGGACACTTTTTTCAAGGCCGGACATTTTTTTCTGAAAAAAATCACCGCCGGACATAATTTTTCAATAAAATGTGTCCGCCCGGACACTTTTTTCCCCTGACACTTTTTCACGTGACACCGGACCAGATATAATGTATATAAATGTACGTCCAATAGTTGTGTTTACAGGCGTCCGTTGGGAATTTGGGGTTACACCAAGCCAACGAATCCTCCAAAGTTATATACATTCCATCTCATCTCCCCGGCCTCTCCCCCGCGAACTTAAACTTTCCACAATTATGATGAAACTATTATTTTTCACATATAAAAGTTTGAGGCGTTTGCTATGTTAATTACGCTCGTACAGCCAACACAAAAAATATATTTTTATAAAGGAATTTTAACGATTAGCACCGGCCTACGGCTAAAATAATGTTGCCATCAGATTCCAAGTATTTTTTCTAGGCCTTGTTTGAAAACATCAATAACATATAACAATATCATTGATTATCTTGACTGTAAGCACAGTAACTAAATGCGAACTCGATTTATTGCTGGGCAATAAGTTCTGATTTGAGCCAAACCTATAAGTCATTCTTTTTAAGGACAAGAGTAAAAGAACATTTTGCGGGGTGGCATCTGAAGCCATGACTTTCCACCATTGGATCTGCAAGCATACGCTTCAACGCTGAGCTAACCCTGCCAAATTTTACCACAGATGCAAAATTACTGAGTTCAAAATCATCAGTCTAACCCACCTATCACTGGCCTTGCATTGTATAGCTGAGGGTGTCCGCTATACGCAGATTGTAGCACCCCGTTGTAGTAAGCCAAATTCTGAGCCTTAGTGCCAGCTACAACCCGTTATGTGAGACATATGCTAGGACAAAAAGATTAAGTCATTTTGCGGCCATACCCGAGAACCCTCTCCTCCCTCTGCCGCACTAAGATGTTCTTTTTAATGATATAAATGTTAGGCTCCTCAACTTCACCGAAGAGAGCAACTTTATGTTTTACCTGGTTGCTGCTACCGTAGTGCAATACTTTCAATTGAAAGGGCAGTAGGCAGAAAATAATGCGTCTCGATAGAGAGCTCTCCAGGCTGTCTAACACGTGCGCTTGTGGCGGTTATACGATTACAAAGCGCCGACACGAAGATCAGGATCTGCAACACCAGTGTTCTTTCTATTCTGTTTGACTTCCTCAAGTGAACATTACAATGCATTGAATTACAGCGCTCAAAGCATTCGAAAAATTATACCAAAGTGGATTCTTTATTTGACCAGGTTCAATTCACTGCGAAATGAAGATATTCGAATAGGCGCTGCCACAAATGTACAACCTGAATCAAGGCATAACTGAACCAGCTTGCTGGGTATCACAAAAGAATTCGACAAATCACGCGTCGTAATGCTCACTGCCACGCGCTGAAAAAGCTAAGACATGGCCGTCTGCATACCTGGAAATGGCAATTCAGCGGCGATATCGAATTCATTTTCGACGCAATCCACACGATTAGATGACACATAAATCCATTCCGAAGAATGGTAGCTGTTCCCAATGATCACTTCAGCGACGGAACCAGTACAACGTAGTGGCCACCTCCTGAAATAGAGGTCAGATTAGATGGCCGAGTCAAGGTGAGGGCATATACTATATCCTGTTTGTGTAGTGTATCACTGACCGCACAAATTTGATACACTGTACGCTCTCACCTTGGTTTGGACGCTGGTGCTTTAGATCGTGATCTTACTCAGTAAGGATCATGGTGCGCGTTCCATGATGTTGCATGCACCGATAATATTGCGCTGCTTTCTGACCCTGAAGTTTTTATCCAATGACTTCACAATAGAGTATACAGATGCAGTCGTAAAGACATACATGCTGAAGCTGTGATATCGCAGCGGGGCAGCCGAGGTCGGCAGGGAGGAGGCGAAGTCGGCTTGGAGTGGGGTGGGCTGGTAGGAGTCCTTCGCTTCGGGAAAAGTTTCGTATATCACCTCCACCCTCCTCGAATACCCATTTTTCCCGATTGTACGCCACGTTTGCCAATTTTCACCCTATTTATTCTGCTGCTAAAATTTTCCGCACGCTGTCAGCACGATAGAGAGGTTCTGCGGACAAGATGAGTAGGAGGTACTTTCAATTTGGCTATACTAGGAATTCGGTGGGGGCGATCGTGCTTAATAATTAATAAAACAATTATATGTATTTACTTTATTGTTATTAACAATGTAAAATCACGCTCCCCTGGTACGCAAATTCAAGTGTTTCCAACAATTTCAAAAAAGTGCGTCAACATGAAATCAAAATGGTCAATACCAAAGGTGATGATTATTTGGCCAGGGTGTGGTACCAACCTAGGTCAATCATGTGCATCTATATTTGTGATTTGTGCGAAATGAAAGTGTAACGATCAATCACAAAAATGTTATGTTAACTTGTTGACTGGTGCGTGCTCGGATGAGGCTCAATAGTGGAATATTTCACTGCGAACGTTAGGCCCTGGTTTCAAGGTACGAGTAGCCGCCCAATTTCCCGATTGCAGTGCACATCATTCAGTAAATGTTGAGACAATATTGTAGTACCAACTATTATTTAGTCGATATACGTACAAATTTTTCAGAATCCAGTGTCTTCCCCACCCCGAAACAACCATTGCAGCCTAACACAGTCTAATAACTATATTTCCGACTAAAATAAAGGGGTCAATTTTTCGCCAAATTTTTAGATTTAACCTATCGCCGCGGGCAGCGGGTGATATTGACTATCTAATATGGACCATAAGGCTTCTGAAGAGTGCCATCTGTTCTGCTTTAGACTCTCCAATAATCACCCCCATTTTCATGGGCGATACCAAGAACACTAAATCTGTCCGGTTTTTGGGCTCCATAACACTAGTGGATTCCTTACCTATGGAGATCATCCCCGGACGAGCAGACCACTCGGTTGGGCAAGGGACCCAAATAACCTAATGTTACACAATAAAACTTGTCCATCAATCAAAACGGCCTGTAGAGGATTAACTACCAAGCCGATTTTTAATTTCTCTTTTAATAAGAAGACCACCATGGAAACAATACATGACGCCATTCCCGGCCGCATTATAGCTGTCTTATTTCACGCTTTTACACATTGATACACATTGTATTTAACTATAATATTTGCTTATACAAGATTATGTCGGTTGGTTTTGAAATTATAAAGGCCTTGCCGTGTCTGCAGTTAGGGACAAGGCGTTGTCAAAGGCATCTAGACAGAAGGTAGTTAGGCTGTGTTTCTGGTGCACTCGGGACCACTCGGCTATAGGCGTCAAACACAGCGGTTGTCGTTCTTTCTTTGTTTTTGGTATTTCAAAATTTAAGGTGTATCTAAGCTAAAGATATTCACGTGTTTCAACGCCAACTGGTTCCCCCAGCCCCGCTTAGGAGACCGAGATTGTTGGGCTCTTCAACAGTGTTGAGTTTTGGTCTTTGTGGCGGTAACATAGCATGGATATTTCTGGAATATTATTTTCGGGGAATTTGTTGCTGGGTCTTAATGAATAAACGACGGAAAATGTGGAGCAACGAATGCAATTAGCAGTGGGGCAATCTTCCTATTTAATCAGTCGAAAATTGTGTTTTGTATTGAAGGGAGAGTCCTGTAAAAAAGCCTCCAGTGCCCATTCTTTGACGTCTCAGGGCACGCTAGCGATCATGGTTCGGCTCAATTTTCCTGCCCAGGCATTATGGGAGGGAAGTCTGGTCTACATCGACCGTCGTGTGGCGCAGGACGGAGCAAAGTGTGGAGTGCTGCGTGCAACATTTGCGTCCCAGTGTCCATTCCTTGTCGAGTTCCCGCAAACAGAGGTCAAATGACACCATTGCCCATTGTGAAGTGTTATGTAAACTGAGTTTGTCATATACTATGTTTCTAACTTCGTTGTTATTTGCTTGTTTTGAAATCGAGCGATAGGCTGTTATTCAGCTCATCCATTTGAGTTCATCCCATGCAATAGAGTAATCTGGACTCGATTCATGGCACCATGTTTGTGAATTATTGCACTGTATTGAAATGAATACAAGCGTTAAAGGGTTACATATGTTGATCGTAATGCTCGCATCATACGTTGATACAATTGCATGATGATAGATAAGCAAATCGTTGTTAACTTGCATTTTTTTGTGTTGTGAAACAAATCATTTTACGTTAATTTGTTCTTTAGTTACGAAATATGGTTTATTACATGCCTAGGTTATTATTCTATACTCTTAATTGGTTTCGTTTGTGAGTTGTTAATGGCAATGTTGGGGTTTCCCTAGCTACAAAGGGGTGTTTGGGTCCCCCGTATGCATCGTGGAGTTTTAGGCGTGAAGAATTACTCTGTGTTTTGTTTTATTAATTTAATTGCCTTGTGGCAGCGCGTTATTGTGCTGACACGTAAATTTCAATGTGGCCGGTGATACTGATACTACAAATTCCTTTTGGGAGTTGCAGTAGTGATTATTTTTTTGGCTTTTTAGGGGCATTCCGGTTATGACAAATAATTGTGTAAAGGGACACAGTTATACTCACGATTTCTGAATTTTGTGTTCGACTTGGGATTTTATGCTTGAAGAAGGAGTCGTATGTGCTCCGAGTTTCACCTCGGTACCCTAAATCCAAGTATTAGATAATTTTAGTAGTATTAGTCTTCCTTGTAAAAATATGAGAACTATCGTGGCGTATACTATACACATGAACTAGACAGTTCATGTGTTGAGTCACTAACAGGTGACCAGTTCAAACGCTCGTTGAGGGGGGGTGCGGCGAAATGTCTAATAGACTTGTACTCCTAAACCGTATGAAGGTTAGTTATAACTTATATCAGGAGTGATAACATATTAGATAACCTATCCACTTCAGTAATAGTTACAAAATCAGCCTGGCTCGAGTGAGAAAATCGGAGGGTGAGCATTATCAGTTGGGATTAACTTCGTGAGCATATATACCCGGTGCGAGTAAGAGCGTGGATTCGGATAACTCCATCGAGCGATCCCTTCTTCCCTCATAACTACCTGCTATGCCAGCCATCCCGAAGCGACTACACTAATATAAGAGCAAGTATTGGCGTAATTCTAAGGTCGAGGGTAAGGTAATTAAATAATCGTATAGTTGTCATCCATCCGGGGCCATTGTGCCAACTGAAAATGGCGTTAACAACGTATCAGCTAACATAATCCATAATTGTTATCACTCAATCTTAATGCAATCCGTCAGGCATCCACGGGCGATTGCATTAACAAAAGATCAGTATTTGTGTAAATCTAAGGCAAGGTTCAGGTAAATGCTCGTACAGTTGTCAGCCATCCAGAGGCGATTGTGTCAACCTTACAAGAAGAGTAGCAGGGAGTATATAACCTAATCTTAACACTAATAAGATAATAACGAATTAGAAAAGTGCACGCGTGTGCCCTAGGCAGTAATAGAACAGGAATCAGTTAAAGTACCGCTGGAACCAATAGCGTGATCTAAATCAAGCAATGCTAAAGAATAGTTCCTCAATTTGTAGCCTAACAGGTTTTAACATCTGATATTGTGCCTCATTTCATGTTGTTTTACTAATAAATATTTTCAACTACTTCTTTGGTTTTCATATTTCCGAACCAAGATTGTTTATAGTCTAGCCACACTGCAGTGCCACAAGTAGGGCAGAAGGCTGATTAAGAAGTAAAAGAACGCGTGCCATTCGGACTGTACCACCGGCATATTACTGGCCACACCTCGAACACTACAATCTTCGGTGACGATTCCCTTCCTCGTTTAATTGCGATAGCCGTCATAAAAATAACCCACCAACCCTACCCCACTAAAAAGCGTAAAATATAACAGTTTTCAAAATATTTTTCATTTATGGCTAGCGGTAGGAGCTTGAGAAGATGAAGGGTTGTGAGAACCGTTTGGCTAAAAACTTTGGTATTAATTATATTCGAACCCAGGACATCCCGCTATTGGATCCGCAAGCAGGCGCTCTACTGACTATCCCCGCCCGACTTTTTAGCGGCTATTAAACCACTATATATATTCGACATTCCCTGTCTTCTATTAAAGCCTACCACTATCCTTATTTTGTATAACCACTTATATATTTCGTATATATGCAATATAATTTATTTTTTCGAATTAACGATAAGCTGCACCTAAGCTGTTAGTTGTTGGGCGATATATGTATGTGGTTTGATGGACGCAGGTTTCGAGTATGATTCTGGGTTCGGTAAGGCGGCAGTACCAACTTTCTGCTACGACTTCCATTTTATATATTTTCACTTATACTTATGGTAGGACCTGGAACACGAAGGGATTAGAAAAACGACCCACCTCATGCTCTTTTTTCCGCAAACGCGCGCTATACCGACTGAGCTATCCCTGCCCGTCTTCGTAGCAGTTATATTTGACATTTCGACAATTCCTCTCCACTTACCGTGATACTGGTCAGGGAGGTTGGTGTTCTATACTGTTTTCCACCATCATCAAATTTTAAATCCATGATTCGTTTTTTTCCTTATATAGGAGCATCGACCTCGGAACCTTTTTTTTGACATTGTGAAAAACCTATTGTGAAATTACAAATTTGGACTCGGTTAGTCCACAGAACTTTTGACGGATTGTTTTAAAATGCTTTTCTTCGTAGTCTCATGCTTACCGGATATGCTCACCGGACCGGCCCCACCATTTGTATCGTATGTAGCTTCAGCGTTTGCAGAACGATGTTGGGGTCAGAAGGAATGCCGCTTCACTTATAACGGCAGTTTCGGTATCTTCAGGACTGAAAGAAACAACGCGACAACAGAACCAAGCATTATAAGTGACTTAAGTGGCCTGAGATGTCTGTAGACGGTGCAGAAATGACGTATTCGGGCAGACTATTTCAAAGATCCACGACTCTGATGCGATTTAAACTTCCGGTAATTGTGGCGAGGAGTACGACAGACACGAAGCCGAAGATAACGGCGAGCGTTTTATTATTCGTTCTTTGTTCCCGATTGCGGTTCTCCAAAATGTCATTGCGTTTCGTACTGTTTTATAAAAAAACTTTTTTTAGTTAGGTCTACCATATTGTACGCTACTATTGGTGGTCAATAAATATAATTGCCTCGATAGGCTTATTTATTAGTTGGTTAGGTCTGCTAGAAAATGGCTAGAAATTTAAAAAAGTAGACGGGTGCATTTTTGGTACCCGTATATCCCTTTTGATGGTTATTTTACATAGGACGCAATAGTTTCCTGTTATTGGAAAATGATATAGCCTAAGATACGCGACCTCTTTCAACAAATTTTGTGAAAAAACTAACTTGCTATGTTATGTGGCTGTCTCGAAATTGTAGTTCTGCGTTTGGATCAAATCTCGGGCTGTTTTGAAGAGTTTTTGCCTCAGTTGTCTCATGTATACTAGTCTGCTCAGAATATTATAGCCCACTTTCAATTATTTTCTTTTGTACCCGGATAAACCAATAATTTTAGGTTTCGTAACCAATAACAAGCAACAAACAGATGTCTAGTAAAGGGAGGGAATAAACAGAGAACTGGCCTGGTCTACCCTGCACGCGTTGCAAGCATATTCCTGTGCGCAGTGCTGTATAGTGGAAAGCATTTTTGCGTAAGCGGACAATAACCCGCCAAATCCTGTCTTGACGGATAAATATTATTAGCTTCCTCAGCCGTTTCAAACTCTCTTAAAGACAGTAATGTAGCTATTATATTATTGACTAATTTCTATCATTAATATAATGACACTATTATATTAATGTCAATATAAAATTTATGTTTAGAACATTTTAAATCCATAGTACTTTCATTTGTTTTGCTTCCGGATCCGATTTTAATAGACTGTTCTTGTCCCGGTTATTCCATGTAAACCATATCTATGGCCTTTTCATCGGCAGTTAAATAATTCAATAATTGATATGTATATACGTATTATTCACCTGGAGTAAAAGACTTGCTGTACAACCGGTGTATACATGTATTGCGATACGAAACTTCAGTTAGTTATATACTAACCCAGGTGCAGCTACTACACTATAACGAAGTTTCATAATTGTTTTAGATATTGTCGATGTTGCTGTTTTAAAGCTTCATCCGTTTGATTTGTATATAGTGGATTTTGAGCAAGTTTTAAGATTTAGTTTGATGTTTCATTTATTTGACTATCTATTTTACTGAATTTCAGAACTCAATAATATTGTAGTTGCTAATGGTATTCCGCCTAATGTTAATGTATTCGTGTTAATCGTGGGGATATCACAATAACTATAGCTGTGGCGGGTGTCAAAGGTATCCTAGTGACGTTTCGTTTTGTGTGGTGATTTGTATTAAAAATATGTGTTGACTATGTTTCCGGTTGTCATTTTGTCATTTACTGGAATATTATAAATAATTGTCAGCAAATAACGCAGTTTTAACATATTTATGCCTGCGGTGTGACAGAATTTTTGTTGCACTGTTATAGACTGGCTTCCTCAGGTTCAGTATCCATGTTTTGGCTTCCCCAGTTGCAGCTTCCCGGATTCTTTTCCGCCAAACTAAAAATAGACCATTTTCCACGGCCAGGCAAGAATGTCCGTTTTTTCTTGCGAAACTAAATAACCGCTAAATTCTTGCCTTGTGGGGCTGAAAAACTCTAACATTGCCGTCAGTCACTATATAATTTGCTTTATTAGTTTGATTCGTTTCAACGTATCTGTGACCAATATACGTTTTTGCTAATATATTGCATGCCGTGGGACACCACTTTGATCTATGTATGATTTTGTGTGTTTCAATTTATTCTAATTTATTAAATTTGCGAATATAAACGTTTTCGAGGCCGGCAAAAATGATGAATTGATTCGTTTAAACGTATTTGCGACTATAAATGTGGCTCGCTCACAGTGATACCGCTCGATGCGCAATCGTGGGTTGTTCCACCTTCTAGTATCTTATCATAATATTATTTGGGACTTCATGAGATAAAATTCTTTATTTACTAACCGACATGTTGTGGTGTATGGTTTTTGCTGTACGCTACCGCAACAAAAATGTCTGTTACTTTTCATCCTCGCGTAAACTGTATCACCCTGAATCTGCACATCACGCGAACATTTTCGAGTAGTGTCGAGCAGTTTCGAAGAGCTTAGACAGATTATTTAGGTTTTTGAATTTTGATTTTTGGGGTATTTTTAAACTTTGGCTTATTATATAGCTTGAGAATGCTGCTCTGACAAAAAATGCATAACAACAAAGTTGTAGCTCTCAATGAGATGATTCTGCTGGTGATAAGATGTCCTATTTTTCTTTGCGAAGTCTCTATTTCGAGATGTTCGTGAAATAAAGATACCACAATGGCCAAATTTCAAGAAATGTGATCCTCGATTCTGTGGGACTCATTTTGACCCGAAAGACGTTGTCGGCCAGCCTCTAATGAACGAGCACAAATAGATAAAATTTGTGATCAACCAGTGAAGATCCATCAATCTGATGAGCAGGGAATAACCGGAACCGAAATTTACCGGAACCAGCAACCGGAACCGTCCATTTAAACCGGATCCGGAACCGGAATCGGAACTGGAACCTGGTCTTCGAAATTTATATATAGCAAAACAGATGATGGAAGAAAGGAAGGTATAGTGGATTTAAAATGCATTAAAAATAACTTTTACATTAAACTTAATGTATTGCGACGGTAATATTGCCTTTCTGAAACTTCAAAGAGACTGAGGAAGCTAATAATGTTTATTTATCGGTCAAAAATGTCGGTTTTTGGACACTCAGAGCAAAAAAAATGTCTTCCACTATACACCATTGCGTATACTGCATCACACTGAATGTGCTTACAACATATGGAGCGTATAATAAACATTTCGCTATGTTTCCAGTCGCCTCCCTTTACTACACATACGTTTGTTGCATGTTCCTCTGTAGGAAACTTAAAATTATTGGTTTATATGATTGTAAGAGAAAATAATAGATAGAAGGTAATTTTCTGATCAGTTGTCAGAGACACTGTTTAGGCTAGCGTTAGACAAGCAGCGCCCGTCAGTTAGATCATAATGATGATAACTTTCTAATCAGAATGCTACAAATGAGACAAACTGTGATGCTGCGCGCACAGTTTCAATAAATACAGTTCATTGTCAAGAAAGCAGTTTCTAGCTGCGTTGCAGATAACGTTAGTTTACTTCAATTTAGACTGATTTACCAAGTTTACAAGCGCACTGGCGGCTGCTTGACGCAATTTATGTTAGCCAAGCTTACCCTAAGTACTTCTGCGTAAGCCATACTCTGTTGCCGAGTTGGACCGGTTTAATTCAAACGTATCCCACAGACTTCTGGATGTGTAAAATAGCTGCTACAAGCATCGATATGGCTTTGATTTAACAAACTCCTGCAGGCTATTATGAAAAATTCCTGCTCAAATTATGTGCCCTACTTACGTTTCACACGGCAAATTGGTTAGTTAATCTTTTCTTTTGCTTGGTTGTATTGGAACTTGATCATTGTATAATATATATTACTTATGTTTGGATTACAGGATGAAGCAAAAAACGTGGAAAATTTCAAACAAAATTTTTAAACCGGAATTCCAGTTCCGGTATGGTTTTTGCCCTTTGCCGGAACCGCAACCGGAACACGATTTTCGCCGGAACCGGAATTCCGGTTACTCCCTGCTGATGAGTTATGATCTCCACAGATTGACAAAATAGAAATTTTGCGGTTTTCACCGCTAGGAGAGCTATTTATGGAAACTACGTTCACTTCGCTCGCTCCGTTTCAATGACTTTTTATTGCTACAAGGGTTTTAATATACATGATTGTGATAAAAAGGGTTTTTTAAATGTGCTTTCGAGGCCCAAACTATATATACATGAAAAAGGCAATATATTCGCAACCGTTTAAACTATGTGGGGTTTCTGCGTTCGGTTTGAAGAGCAATTCAATCTGCCTAGTTACGGCCGGAATTACATATTCAACGCTCAGAGTTAAGCACCTGAACAATGAGACAAGCTCTTAGTATACATGTTGCAAAAGCATGAAAAGCACGGTAAAATGCAATTATAAGATCCATATATTAACATGGTGACACAATTTGTCTTCAATTGACTTGTGAAAAACGCGCCACATATGGGTTGGAGCAGATATTTCCAGGCAGGGATTTTAAAAATTGGGTCTGATTCAGATTTCACTAGGTTTGATTCCACATTTCTGGGACTGGAGCAAGCAAAATGGGCGTAGACACACATTGTAACGATAATAAATACTTTTTACAGATACGTATTTACGTATATCATGTACATTGCGACTGAAGCCCCAGTGTGCCGAAAATTTTTAGCAGTTATGACCAAAATAGCAAAATTGTGAGGAAAAGTTTTGGTAAATTGCGAAGGAAAAGAAAACATTATTGGAGTTAAAAAGTTTACTTCAACGTTAACTGTCAAAATGGTGTTTTAAAGGAGAATTTACGAGAAATTCATACTGAGTCCAGGTTGAGTCTGAGTGGAAAATAACTGGGTCTGATTAGCAAGTGTTGAATCTGGACCTACTCGTGGACTCAAAAACCCAGTTTCCAGGTGTAACTTTGATGCACTGAAGAGGTCAGCCATGATACACTAAAATCCACTGATTTGTTATGCGACTTCCTATATATAATGTGCTATATATTTAAAAAAATAAATGCTCCTATTTCTAATGCTGAAACACCGAGAATAAAAGCCTGAAAATATTTGTGCGACAGTTACGAGTATACACCTAAAATTGTAAATAGTATGTATATATCATTTGGTTAAAAATGAATTCCCCACTGAAGAGTATAGTTCCTCCTGAAGTTTCTGGTACATTTTGGAAGGCTATGCACTACAGATAAGGTTTGTGAATTCGGATTGCTGAAATCTATAGCCAACCGGTGAAAGGTCAAACGTGCATGCGTGGATAAGCTGTCACATAACAAATATTCATTTGGTTTTGGGATCTCTACGCTTCTGTTGCCGAAGAACAGAGAGTGCTAACCTATAGCTAAATTTTAGCGTAGTTAATCCGTATCTTTGCTGATTTAGATCAACAAATGTCTTGTGCTCAACCGAATACGATCATAACTTCGGGTAGTAATGGCAGCAATAACGCGAAGTCGTTACAGAATCCTGATCACCAGCCGCATCCTCGCCCCAACAGCAGTTCGTTGTCATCAGTGGTACCAATTCGATCGCGTAATATGGCACGGATGGACAATAACGGTAAGCGACCAAATCTACCGCACGCAATTACAGTCACGCTCAGAAATAAACGCAAATTTTTAGCGAATCGTTCGTGAATTGTTCACGAAAAATTAACAGCTGCTCAACTGGGAACAGTGGACATGGGAATCTGGATGCAAAGGAAACTTTGACCTTTCGCTTAAATTAAGGTGAAATTTTTTGTTATGAAGAAAGGCTTTACATGCTTATTGCTTCAAACCATCGCAAAATACTTAATATAGATATCTTGTTATGAGGTGTATATATTGTACATGTGACAATCTGATATAGGAATACCAAAATGTGATCTAGACGCTTGGCCCTTACTAAAGGTTACAGACAACTAACCTAGGTCGAACGTCCTGAGTTATCGCACAACAATGTTATTGAAGGTTCAGGCTTAGAAACCTGGTTTCAACTAAAGGTTACGTACAACCAGAATTCATTCCGAACATTTTGTCTTATCTAGCAGCAAAATTATGAACGACTCAGAATTAGTGTCGCATACAAACAAAAAGCACTAGATTATTAAGGCAAAACAATTTTCTCGCATAGCCATCTCATTGTGGAACTACAGCGTTTAAGTGACCAGTCAAACTGGTTCAGACAATGTGAAACCAAACTAATAGTATTAACTTTCAATTGCATAAAAATTATTTGCGATCCGTCTCCAAATTACAGACGATATTAGCCATGCTTCGCCCTAATTTCGGTTTGAAATGATTTTTACCTCCAGGGAGTAATCGCAATTCCAGTTAGGCGAAAATCGTGTTCCGGTTGTGGTTCCGGCAAAAGACAAAAACCACACGGGGACCGGAATTCCGGTTTGAAAATTTTGTTTAAAATTGTCCACTTACCCTGTGAAACATAAGTACGACACAATTTCAGTAAGAATTTTTCATCTTCACCCGGCAGGAGTTTGTTAACAAAACAAAGCTAGGTTGATGCTTGTAGCAGCTTTGGTATAAGTTAGGATTGAACCGGTTCAACTTGATATACATAATAGAGCACGGATTCTTGAAGTACTTAGTTGTAAGTTTGGTCAATATAAATTGCGTGAAACACCAGCCAGTGCGTGTGTAAACTTTGTAATCAGACTACATTGGAATAAAATAACATATATATCTGCAAAGCAGCCAAAAACTGCGTTCTTGGGAACGAACTGTATGTATTGAAACTGTGCGAGCAGTATCGCAGTTTGTCTCATTTATAGCATTCTGATCAGAAAATCATCATCATCATCTATATAACTGATATGCGCTGGTTCTCTAACGCTAGCCTGAAGAGTGTCTCTGTTCAACGATCAGAAAATTATATATAGTATACCCTTTATTTTCTTTTAGAATAATATAAAGCAATAATTTCATTTTTCCTACGAATACCATGTAACGAACGTATGTCGTGCAGTGGGAGGCGATTGGTGTAGTAGAGAATTTTAATAGTCTCACCTTTGAGAGTCGTATCCAGTCGCGCACTCGGTCGTCAGATAATGAAGAGGTCGTGTACGGACGGACGACTGATTGATCTTCGACGGATTGTTGACCCGTTAGGAAAAATACAGTGGCGGAGGGTCGTATGCTGCTGCTGTTGGTTAAGGGTCGTATGTTGCTGCTGGTGAAGACTACTGACGTTGATGGGCTTACTGTGATGACGAGGTTGGATACTGAGACGGATGGGATGAGACAATTGAATGAATTACGTATATGACGGTACCACGATACGCTGTTAGGTCGTGGTATAAATACGGAGACAGGATGATACTGTTGTGACGATTGTCAATTATGTTGTAAGCAATGTTGTAGATGATAAGAACAACCAAACGATGAACATTATTTATACGATGCATATATTTATGAACCCTGAATGCAATTGTAGGGCGTACATCGGAAGAGGGTGTGCTCACGCGAACCCATATCTTCAAATGTTGCCCGGAATTGTTCGGTGCTGAAACAAAATTGAGAAGACGACACGCGCGGTTATCATAAGCTGTAAAGTTCATTAACGTAAGTTTATGACACTCCCGCCGGCGAAGTTGAAAGGAAACGGAAGTGAATTTGCCGACTACACTGACCTGATACCCTCGAAGCGTAACCTTATCCAATTGTCTTTTGAAGTAAGATATTATTACAATCTCTCGAAACAACGGACCGCTACCGCAGTCAGTTCGTTATGAATATTGGCACGCAGTTCATCCTCATTTTTGCTCTGGGACCGGAAAGCCATTACACGTTGTTGTACTTCATCTACATCTTCGGCTGTGAAGCCGTCGAAGTCTTCGTCTGCAGGATCGACGAATTGTTCATGGTTTGATATCTTGGCGACATAACTGTTGTTGTCAACATCAGCTGTGTCACGGATGGTTGCACTACCTCCATTAATTGGTTCCACCTCTAGGGGGTAGAGATGACTGACGGAACGTCGTATGACATGGCGATTAGGTAACAATACTTCTGCGGAACGAATGATTCCATCCGCACTCGGTCTAGTAGTAGTGACACGCCCGAGCTTCCAGGTACCCCTGGGTGTGTCACTCTCTTTCACGATGACTACGTCCCCAACGGTAGGGGAGTTCTTCAACGTCCCTCGACGTTGCCTGTGAACCTTCTGGCCACGTTCGCGCAAACTAAGGAGATATTCTTCATACCAAAATTTCCACAATGCCGTCAGTCGGTTCTGTTTGAGTTTCCCAAAACGAATCAAATGTTTGCCTGCATCTGCTAAGTCGTTCATCCCGAGGGTGGGAGTCGTAGTCGGCATACCAGTCGGTAGGTCGGTTATAAAGTCAACGGGCCTGAGTGCGAGTCCAGAAGGGAGATCCCCGTATACGTACGTGATGGGACGACTATTGACGATCGCCTCGATCTCCGCGGTCGTTGTTATAAACTCGCTCAGACCCAGCAGACGGCGGCCAACAGCTACACTGTAGCAACGCTTCACAATACTCACAAGGCGCTCGTAAAAGCCTCCTTGCCAAGGTGCCAGTTCGACCGTGAATTTCCACGTGATGCCACGAGATGCTGCAAATGCTTTCACGCCATCGTCATGCATCACATTTGCCCAAAAATTGTTAAGTGCACTCTTTGTAACGCGAAATTGGGCGGCGTTGTCAGAGATGATTTGGGATGGCGTCCCCCGGCGGGCGATAAACCGGATGAGACATTGAAGAAATTGCTGTGCCGAGCAATCGCCGACCCATTCCAAATGAACCGCTCGGATTGCCAGGCATGTCAGAAGACAGACCCATACTTTCTGTGTTTTCGCCGACTCGCACCGTGACCGGTCCAAAATGATCTAAACCTGTGTATTGGAAAGGGCTTGAGCGAGCCAACCGTTCACGTGGCCATGGCGGCATTTGCGGAAGAGCATAATGTGGCCCTTTATGGCGTCGACACACAACACACGGGCTGATGACCTTACGTACCGCCGTCCGACCTTGGGGAACCCAAAATTGACATCTAACCTGGCTCAACGTGTGTCCTACTCCTGAGTGGAGTAGACGGCAGTGGACGTCAAGTATAACCAGGTCTGTAAAATGATTGTTCTTCGGCAAAAGACGTGGTGCCGCAGCATCAAAAAAAGGTCGGCATGTCTGAATCTCCCGTAGCATCTCATAACCATATCATCGTCGACGTGTAATCCTAGTTGCTTTATCAAAGAATGTTTGCCTCGTCCATGTATTAGACACTCCCGCAAATCGCCATACGCGGTGTCCTGGGCGTTTCGGACCCAAATTAACATTGATCGTGTCACATCGGCTGCTTCGATGTGTTTTTGGGGCGATAATGAAGCAAACAACTGGCCTAATGCAGGTGTTGATGCTTTTGTTGCGTCGCTCAACTTATCCCATAGCATCATTTTCACAAATTTCAATGCCAGCACCGTCACTCGCGTGAGGCGACTGAGTGTGGAGTATTTCGTCGAATCAATGCCCAGCGGGAGCCATTTCTCAGTGCTTGGCCCCTCCCCCGCCAAAACGGCTATCGTGATCGGTGTTTTGCGCAGCTCTGTCGTACTGTCTATCGACGGAGCTATGTCACAGTTTTGTTCCGTCCATGTGGCTTCCGATGCGGCTAACCAAGGTGGACCAAACCACCATAGATGTGATGCTTGTAATTCAGTTGTCGATTTTCCTCTAGTGTTGAAGTCGGCGGGGTTCTCCTTTGTGCTTACATGACGGAAGTGGATGCCATGACATGCTGTTATTTCATCGATACGATTCTTAACAAACACGGACAGTGGTTTCGCGGTTTTTATCCAGTGTAACACACAGGTTGAGTCGGTGAAAAGGTGTATCGGAACGGACGTTTGTTGTAGTGATTGTCGGACAAATCGCGCCGCACGCATGCCGATGAGAACGCCAAGCAGCTCCAGACGGGGAAGTGATATCGTCACGTTTGATCGCTGACGAGGGCTGAGACGGTTTTTTGAGAATACCAAGTTTTACGTCCAGTGATCACATGTACTATCACGTATTCGCAAATAGACAGCACATTCATATGCGACCGATGATGCATCGCAAAACGTTACGATCGACATATCACCACGTTGTTGCGTGCAGCAAATCTTTCGCGGAATCATGATTCTGCAGGACGCATAAAGGTCTGCCAATATCTCTAACACAGCTAATTTGTCGCAGTCTTCAACGGGTTCATCCCAAGACTTCCCGACCTCCCAGAGTTTCTGGAGATACCGTTTTGCAACGACAAATACCGGCTGCAACAGTCCCAACGGGTCATACACTGAGGCAATTGCCTGGAGAATGGACCGTTTCGTCCAATTGTCGGGTGGAACCAGATTAATTTTGCCGAGAGACAGAGTATCTCGTTTACTGTCCCAGGACATACCTAATACCTTAATAATCCGTTGTTTCACTTGGTCATGTTTTGGAATGTGATTCAAAAGTTCGTCGCTGTTGCAACCCCATTCTTGCAGGTTCATGCTGGCCACACTGAATATCGATTTTGCTCGATTGTAAAATAGCTTAGCCTCTTGGATGGTGTCGACTCCAGCGATCACATTATCGACGTACATATTGTGGGATATCAGTCGCGAAACCCAGTCATCGTTCATTTTAAGATGATACTGGCATACTGCGCCCAATAGGAATGGGCTACTGATCGTGCCAAACAATACCCGACAGAAGCGATATTCTATGATGTTGTCCGGTGTGGTGTTGCTAGGTTGTGATGTGTCACGGAAGAATAAGAAACGCGTTACATCTCGGTCGGGGGGTTGCAACGAAATCTGCAGGAAGGCTTTCTCAATATCAGCAACAACAGCAATGTTGTTCAGACGGAAACGTAAAAGGATTGCACAGAGATCTGGAAGGATCACCGGGCCCCGGTAGAGGCATTCGTTCAACGAAAGGTTGTCCTTGGTCTTGGCTGATGCATCGTAAACGATCCTGATTTTTGTAGTTGCGCTACCTGGCCTGACTACCGGGTGATGGGGCAAGTAGTGGACAAGTGTATTGGCTGTCGGGCTATCTGTTGGAACTTCTTCGATGACACCCTTCACCAACTGATCATCGATTACGCTTTGATATTTCTGTAGAATATCTGAATCGTGTTCGCGAAGTCGTTTGGCCATCGATCGGAAACGGCCGGCGGCGAGCTCCTTGTTGATTGGCAAATTCACTGCGTTGGATTTGAGGGGCCATTTGACGTGGTATCGACCTTTGGAAAAATAGACAGTATCGTTGAAATGTTTAAGAGCTACGTCGTCGTCTTTTATCGTCGGATTATCCACAATGCCGATTTTTTCCAGCGCCCAGAACTCGTCTACGTCAGGGTATGATGGTTTCATGCTGCTCTTCGTCGCGAAAAATCCGAACTCACTGGGTGCATAACTAAAAGTTTCGGTGAGACACAGTAGTGTCGGTGTGTTCCGATCACATTGGCGGTTCGATTCGACTTCGTGGTATCGGCCCGCCAGCAGAAGCCCGAGCGTGGAAGGTATCATGTGCAGCCCTGAAGCGGTGGTCACTCGAGATCCGGTGAGAAAATCCCAAAAGTAATCTGATCCAATCAGGATGTCGATGGATCCATCCGATCTAGCTAAATTATCTGCCATGGCGAAATGCATCCCTAGGATTTCTTTGCGGTCGGATTCTGGCAGCAAGCCCGGTAAGATAGGGCAGTCCGTAATAATAGGAATAGTGTGGACGTCGATCGTACGAATCGTTCCATCACGTTGTTGGATTCCCACCGATACCCGTTTGGATGATACCTTGAGGGATCGCGTGGTCCCAAATATGGAGACATGGAGTGCTTCGTTGTCAAGAACTGGTAGCTGCAGGTCGCTCGCACATGACGAGGTTATGTAACTGCGATGACTTCCAGTATCGAAAATCAATCGGACTTTCCGTTGGGATTTGGTGATCGGATCGCAGGCTATCGTTGTTGCCGTTAGTAACAATGCTTGTTCATTCACACTCAGCATACTGCTCGCATCGGATCTTTTTGTTGCGATCATGGCGGTGGCCCCAGACTGGGCGTCGGCTTGTGGAGTGATGTGTTGCAATGTGGCACATTCCTTGGAGCCACAATGCAATGTGGTGTTTTCCTTGAAATCACGGAATTGCACAGGGCATACAATCGATGCATGATTGCCTGTTGTCTTGCAAAAAAACATCGGATGCGATCTTTCGGTACACGGCAACCATCCTCGGTGTGTGTAGTATTCATACACCGGCAACATCGACCAACATTGCGTAACTGTATGGTGCGGGCAACAGCAGTCACGAACTTAGGACAATAATCGTTGAAGTGCGGACCGCCGCACAGATAACATGGATTCGGGGGTTTTGAATCGACCTGTCGAACTTTCCCGCGTCCCGTAGCGGCCGTAAATGCAGACGTTGGCGATGTATTCTCTGACAGCTTCGAGTGTTCCAGTTCGTGGTACCGAGACACGTTGGACTTCTGATCGCCAGGGCGCGATTTCACGGAGCGTGACGATGTATTCTCGAACGGACTCAGATCTTCTAAAATATCGGCCAAATCTCCACTTTGTTTGATGTATTTGTTAAGTGCAGATCGAACGTCGTTGAGACTGGACTGGCTCTCGATGTTGTAATGCCGAAACAGATCTGTGATGACGGTTGTCGGGTATTTACTGAGTACGTCTGATACGAGCGATCGGTTACTGTTGATATCTTCACCCGCTGTTTCCAGTTGTCGAAAAAAATTTTCGCAATCATCATATGTCCGCATCAGCTGTGATATACGTTGGCCAGGAATGGACATCCGTTTTAGTTGGCTGTAAAGGGCTCCAACTAACTGACCCGACGACCGTTCAAATCGCTCGCGCAATATCTTTACAGCTGTATCGTAGTTAGCGTCATTGATCGCAATTCCCTCTATCGTGTGCAATGCAACTCCTCGAAGTTGTCCACGGACGTACGCAAATTTCTCCGATCCACTGATGTCCCGCGTGTGAACAGTCGTGGAAAATATCGTCCAAAAATTCGACCAATCCAGGTAGTCTCCGGCGAAGTGTGGCAGCATCAATTTAGGGAGTTTCACTGTGTCCGACTTGTGTTGAGGGTTTCCTCCGGTTTCTGCTGTATCAGCTGTGTGGTTTGTTCTCATGTCGCCCAGTTTCCGATTAGTTTCGGTGAGTCGTCGGTCGAGTCGACAAATAAGCTCTTTGGCTGAATCGATGGTTTCCAGGTATCCTTGATCTGTAGCTGTCAAAGCTGTATCGTCGTATAGGTTTTCTTCGACATCCCGTTCATTTTCATCCAGCTCCAAAATCAGGTTCTGCCATTGTTGATCTTTGTCCGATAACGTCTCGACTGCTACCCGAATTTTTGCTGTAATCTCTGTGATGTCATCTGCGTGCTGTTGGCAATGTTCCAAGTTCGACGGTATCAGCTTCTTGACACAATCGTGCGCTTCTCCGAGGTATCTCGTCAGGCGGCTCCGAATCGGACCGATTGCTTTCCGGATGACCCCGGATCTCGAGGATGTCTGTGGCATGATAAATGTTCGAATGTTGACTGCTCAGGGCGATCCTGCTGGTTGCGCCACAAATTTTTCTGTAGTAGAGAATTATAATAGTCTCACCTTTGAGAGTCGTATCCAGTCGCGCCTCTCTCGAGAATCACTGCGACAATGGAAACTCGGTCGTCAGATAACGAAGAGGTCGTGTACGGACAGACGACTGATTGATCTTCGACGGATTGTTGCCCGTTAGGATAAATACAGTGGCGGAGGGTCGTATGCTGCTGCTGTTGGTTAAGACTACTGACGTTTGAGACGGATGGGATGAGACAATTGAATGAATTACGTATATGACGGTACCACGATACGCTGTTAGGTCGTGGTATAAATACGGAGACAGGATGATACTGTTGTGACGATTGTCAATTATGTTGTAAGCAATGTTGTAGATGATAAGAACAACCAAACGATGAACATTATTTATACGATGCATATATTTATGAACCCTAAATGCAATTGTAGGGCGTACATCGGAAGAGGGTGTGCTCACGCGAACCCATATCTTCAAATGCTGCCCGGAATTGTTCGGTGCTGAAACAAAATTGAGAAGACGACACGCGTGGTTATCATAAGATGTAAAGCTCATTAACGTAAGTTTATGACAGTACAGGGGTCTTGAGATCGTACGCAGTCGGCTAAAAGACACATCCACACATACATATATAGATACGATATGTTATAACTACATGGAAAGTAATAGTCCTAATCCTACTTCGACAACAAAACTTAGCGTAAGTAGCTGTTGTCTTTATACGTTACAAGCGAGGTTCAGGTATTGTCCGGGGCGATTTTAGTGTCCAACAATAGTCCACAAAACGTTCTACCAACCTGCTCCGGTTATTCCCGGATGATACTGCCCTAGACGGGTGCGGGCCATCAAATTAACCAGGTACCCGTCATTCTTTGTAAGCTCAAAAGCTACCGTATGTGTAAAGCTAGTTGGTTGCGAATGGTGATTTCGCGTGACCATTGCTTAGTGTGCAGTTGAAACCAAGTAAGCTTAATATTTTTGGTTCCAATCTTAATAAATTTGTTGACTTGAATGTGCAGCCAGGGCCTCCTATTCCCGGACGGTCACAACCATCACAGTTTTAACTTATAATGGCGGCTGATTGGGGTTTGGCATGATTCCTTGTTTCTGTCGGTGGGGGTTCCCTGTTCAGTCTTACGCGTGGGTTGGAACAGCTTACTTCTCTCTAATTAGGTCAAATAATCACACTCGTCCCGGTAAGAACACAGTTACTAAAGCAAAGATCATCATTTGGTAAAATGCAACATTATTATACACAAACCATCGATAAAGAAACAACATTGTTATATGCGAACCAACGATAAAGATACAACATTTTTATATACGAAGCATTGATATTGATAAAGATACAACATTTTTATATACGAACCATTGATATTGATAAAGATACAACATTTTTATATACGAACCATTGGTATTGATAAAGATACAACATTTTTATATACGAACCATTGATATTGATAAAGATACAACATTTTTATGTACGATCCATTGATATTGATAAAGATACATTTTTATGTACGATCCATTGATAAAGATGCAACATTTTTATATACGAATCATTGCTAAAGATACAACCTTTGTATATGCGATCCATTGGTAAGGATACGAAATATGACCCTTTGTGGATGCCGTCTTGTTTCGGTGCGATTTTAGATGCTGGAGACATGAAAACCTTCGTAACGGGCCGGAACGCGCCTGTTACATCTCTTATATTTTTAAATGGAAATATTCGGACTAAATTATACGGGTAGCGAATAAATGCATGATGTTGTCACCATCCTGAGGTCTGTTTGCTGAAAATAGTTTGTACCGAGGTCTCGTAACTTAAGACCCTTCTAAAAATAGCCCAGCTTATCGCAGAAGTGATAGCAGAACGCATTCACTGCTTGATAGTTTTGCTGACTACTATTTGAAACTAAGCACGTAACTTATTTACTAGGGCTCGGCCTGATCACGCTAACTGGTCAAATGACCAGTCGGTCATTGAGTGGTTTATTCTAACCCTTGTTTGACGGACGCCGAGAATTTTCAAACCAAAAGTCCACCTCCTATATTTTAAGGGGAAAATGACTTTTCACCTGGGGTTGAAGGATTTATTTGTGTGCTTCCGTGGGCTAATTTTGCTAAGCATTACATGTATGAATAGGCACAAAGTAATGCAACGAAACTAATGTTCAGACACATTATAGCATACACACAGTACAGTCCTTTATTAGCCCTAGGCGCATAGTCTTTGTATTATTGAGTCGGATTTCTTTTGGGAGAGCCCCTCCCTCGTTACGAGGTTTGACTTTCCACCCACTTGCGAAGGAAGCCAATATAAGGCTCCGCGATTTGAGGTTCCGCAGGCGAGTTGTCGCTGGGATCCGTTTCCCAGGCATTTGTTTCTAACAGTTCCGACGGGTATTGGGGCATCGCTGATTTCCGTGCCCTATCCGGAAATTGGCATTTAATGTCTAGGAATAGACGGGTGAATTCCTTGGTCCATGCGCCCACATCATCCTGTCCAACGTCCCAAGCTGGTGGAGGGGTGCGATCACTGCTCGCGCTCCATCGCTCAAAAGGTAATCAAAAAAGCATATATGTCGTCGTACACGGCGCATATACTTGCTCAGCGTGTCGAGAAGGCGGCCTTCGTGTGGTTTGGATCGCAGTGCGGCTTTGTATCCGCCAAGTATAATGATAGTCTTAATTTGGGGCGTGGCGATACATATTGCCATCCGAATCAAAAATTGTGTGGTGGCTCCGGGCCAGGCGATGGCGAACCATCCCTTCGATGCAGCCATTTTCACTAATGGCGCTGCGATGTTGTCGCCCAAAATGAGTACCTTGGGCCAGGAGGCAACTCCGTGGCGGATGAAGGTCCGTATTTCCTCCAAAAGGCGGCCGATGACGTTATGGCATGGCCGTGGACGGCGGCCAAAGGCGATGTCTTCTGGTCCAAGACCGATTGGCGGTTGTCTTGAGGGTCGCACTACCTCCAGTCCAAGATCTCCAGGTCGCAATTGTCGTTGTCCGTTGTCTTCGTCCGGTTCCAAGTCAGGATACGCGGCTAACATGTCTTCAATGTCCATGTCGTCAAATAGGTCCCTAAAAGGTTCGAACATCTCGTGCCGATAGCGGGCACTTCTAGGTGAGGGACCCATTGGCATAACAGGGTCACGATGTCAAGTCGGTGGGCAAAATGCACGGTTTGTCGAGCTGGGGCTGGTGGTTGGGGTGCAGGCTCTCGGGGAGCCATGCGCGGGATTACCACTCGAGATTCGGCTCCGTGTGGTATATCGTCTTCGTACACTCGATGGCGGTCCCTAGCCTGACGATGTGGTTGACGTCGAGTGGGTTGAGGAGGCTCTGTCCTCTCCCCGATCTCCTCAACAAAAGGTCCCAACTCCGGGGATCCCTCACTTTCCTCAGTAGAATAGAGCGGGGTCTGCGGCTAGGTTCCGGTAAAAGTTGACTTAAGGGTATTTCGTCCTCTCCGTCTTCCCAACTAACATGTGGTTGAACTTTAGTTGGGGTTCGGGCGTGAGCTTTGGCGCGTACAGGTCGAGCTAAAGTCCCTTTTATGGCGGAGGTTGCGCTGCGCGGCGGCGCCTTCTTCCTCCCTCGAATAGAGGAACCCTTGGTTGATTGGCCTATGGTTGAGGTCGTTTCACTGGCTGCTAGGGCGGCTTGTTTTCAAGATCGTTTCGGTCTACCGCCTTCCGAAGATTCGGTGGGTCGGCTTTGTTTATTCGTGTCTTGTCCACGTGTGTCGCGTCTCCTAGCCAAACTTTCAACAAATTCTCCTACTATTGCGTCTGCCGCTATTTGGGCTTCCGATGGAGGGTGTTGTATTGCAGGTCCTGATAGATATTCCATTAACTCAGTCGCATCCTGAAGTTCTCCTCGGGCACGGGCCTCTTCATCTTTGATTCTTTTCCTTTCTTCTAATGCCCATTCCCATTCTGCTTGTTGGTTCTGTCTCCTAGAGGTCCATCGACCGAAGGAAGAAACATATGGGGTGCCGGTCTCTTGTTCCGGTAGGGGAGATAATGCGACAAGGGCAATCCATTGGTGGGGTAAGGGCTAGTGCTCAACAGTTTCGGGCAGTGTGGCCTTGGCTCCACGTTTCGCTAGAGGTGATAACAAGGATGGAATTTCCACCGATGTGGTGGTGTTGGGGAATCAACAGTGTCTGGTGACGTGTTCTCGGAACTTACAGATGATACTGGTTCACTAGCCGGTGGGGTGGTTTGGGCTGGTTTCCGTCGTGGTTTAGGTGCAGGTTTTCGTGTCGGGGCTGGTTCTGAAGGTGGTTGACTATAGACTGGGGCGGATTGACTGGGCGGTGGTCTAGGGGGTGTCAAGTACGGTGTGATCCATTCGTCTGGGGTATATTCTTCTAACGTGGCTTCAAATCCTGGTGGCATTAGTGGCGTGTGTGGGCGCGGGGTAGGTGGAGTGGAATAGGCGTAGCGAGTTTTGGGGTATCGTTGTTCATGTAACTCAGTAGATTCATGATAAAGGTGGTACGGTACCGGCGGTCTGTCTGGGTCTGTGGCTAGGCGTTGTGAGTGGGGACTACGGTAAGTTTGTGTAGCGACGGCGGCGCGGCGTTGGGCGGGCGTAAGCGGCGAAGTTTGGACGGCATGTTCCACTGCCGAAGTTGGAGAGGCGGCTTGTTCGGGAGTATGGGGCGAGGACTCATCTGGATCTTGCGAGGCGAGTAGTTCGACAAGGCCTAAGTCGTTAACGCTAAATGATCGTAGCGAGCGACCATTTCCTGAACGTGGCAGAGCTAAAGGTCTAGTTGATTCCTCGGTTGTGACAGCTCGTTCTTGTTCCCGAAGGGTTATTGGAGCAGTATGTCGTCCGTATTCCGGAGAGAATGTGCCTGGGTGTTTGTCGAGAGCGTAACGCAACTTAGCGGGGTCTTGGGTAGCGAGTTCCTGCGAAATAGCGGGCCATTCGGTGTCGGGAGTTCTATCGGGGTCACAAATAGGTAACCTGTTTTGTTGTGGAGTTCCGGATGAACCTTGGGCTAGAGCTCGGATGGCCAACTGTTCTACTACAGCGCGGTGTATGTCTGCCTGAGCTTGCGTGTGTTCTAGGTTAGGTTCTCCGATCTCTATGCTAGTTGTATCGGATGCGCCATCTATTTCTTGGCGCAGTCTGTCCACTGCCTCCGGGTCAGCAGCCTGTAATTCCCTGGCAAAGTATTTGTCGGCGAGAATGGTTTCTCCTGGTTCCTGTAGTGCAGCCTCAATGTATATATGTGGGAGGCACAGCCTTCAGTAAGTCTGCCATGTCGGGAAAACTACTTAGTGGCCTGTAACATGGTTTGGTACGATTTATATGGACTAATGGTCAGAGGCATTGGGTTGTCCCGGGAGTTTGACGCAGATGCAGGGTAACATTATTTTAGTGATTTGGTACGGTCCACACCATCTGCGTTCCAGGTTGCGTAATAGTCCAGGTGTTTTGTAATATCGGTAGACCCACACATGGTCATTAACTCGGTAGTCTGGAACCTTAATTTTACGGTTGTAATGCGCTTCCTGTATTCCTTAGCAGCCTGCATGGAGCGATAGACTCTATCTCTGATCGTAGCTAACTATCGTTGTACGTTGGCGCGGTAAGCTTCTGCTCCGGGATGGCGTCCCCAATCAGTTTGTGTTTCGATTCCACCTGGTACTCGGGGTTGGAATCCGTGTATAAGCATGAAAGGTGGGTAGTGCGTGGAAGCGTGGACTGCTGAGTTGTAAGACATAATGCAGTAGGGTAGGACTTCATCCCACGTAGCATGGTCACTTTCGGGTAAGGCTACCCTTAAGAGAAATAGTAGTGTGCGGTTGAAACGCTCGATCTCTCCATTTGCCTTTGGGTTGTAGCTCAGAGTTTCCCTTTTCAATGTGTGCAACCGAGCGCACAGGGCTTCCATGACTTCCGACACAAAGCATCCTCCTCGGTCGGAGACTAGCTCCTCTGGGGCGCCATATCGGCACACCACGTCTTCGACCAAAACTCGAGCTACACTCTTAGCGGTTTGGTCGGGTAATGCGACGGCGATAACCAATTTCGTGAACTGATCGATGAAAGCGATAACATACCGATTCCCTTTTCTGGACAAAACCCGAGTGCCCAATATGTCAACGAACATGCGGTGCATAGGGGCACTAGCCAGCGGGTTGTCTCCAAGCGCGGCTCGGACATTTTGTGGTAAGTTCCGTGATCGCTGGCGAAGCACACACCGTTTTACATATTCGTCTACGTCCTTACCCATGATCTCCCAATAGTAGAATTGCTTAAGTTTGCTTAGTAGACGATCTCTACCTGGGCGTCCACCGAATAAAGTGCCATGATCGTGTTTGAGTATTTGTCGTATGAGAAGTCTGGGCACACACAGTTTAGATCTGTGGTCATTTGGCATGATGGGATGCAAGTAAAGAATAGCAGTGTCGGGGCAGAGACGATAATGATGTGCTTCCAACTTGAGGGCGGTCGCTGCCTTTTCGTCAGCTGGCGACTTTCGAGTATGTAGGTACCACCAAATAGGTCCAAATTGTTTGTCTCTATGTGGGATGTACGGTATATAATTAAGGAGATTCCGTCCCTCATACTGTTGAAAGTGCGGTAAGTATATGTGTTCACCAGTGTCATACACCTGTTCAGGCCGTTGTAAACGTACTCGCGGTCCGCATGCATAAGCGACCCTAATTAAAGTGTCGAATTCCTCGACTTCTGGTAAGCCACCATATCTCTTCCTAGCAGTCGTCGGTAGTGTCTGGGGTCTAGCGGGTTCAGGCGTACCAGCAGTGGCACGGGTTGAGCTTTCGCTTGCTGCGCCAGGAGCGGGCGGTGTAGGAGCAGTCGGGGGTTCTTGCGGTAGCGTAGGCCTAACGAATGGGTCGGGGGCCGATGAAGGTCCAAGGGTTGGCTCAGCAGCGGGTTCTCGGGCTGGGCCGGTCCAGTCGGTGGTCCGGGAGCGGTCGCGCGCCTCCAGGGCACCTCGACTCCTTCGGGCCATGGGTCGTCAACGTCTCCGCAGAAAATGAAACGCGTTGGGTCTGGTAGAGGATCATAACCTTGTCATCCGAACATGCGGTAGAAGCGTTCTCGAACGGGCGGGAGGTTAACGGGAGCGTCCGGGGGAAGTCCCATTAGCTGTCGCGTAAGTCGTTTCCATGCGTCCTCAGTGGGAAGTCTCCACGGCGGTTTGGCTGGGGCTTTGCCCTTGCCTCGATTCTGTCCTTTCACAGCTACAGCAACCATTCGAGGATGGTCCTGCTCATCGTACTCGGCTTCGTCGGCAGAACCAGAAGATTCTACATCGTGTCGGGGATCGCGTGAAAGTCCGTCTGCGTTAGCATTTGCCTTACCTGGTCGATATTCTATATTGAAACCACCGAATTCCATGAGTAATTCATTACGCCATTGGGCTAAACGCTAATTTCGCGGAGGTCTCTCAAATAGAGCCTTAAGCGGTTTATGGTCGGTCTCGACATGGAATTCGTGTCCGAGCAGATAATGCCTGAAATGGAGCGCGGCCCATCTAATGGCAAGGGCTTCGGTTTCAATTGCGGGATATCGGCGTTGGTAGTCCACCAATGATTTGCTTGCGTAAGCGATGGGCAAGATCCTTTTATCGGTCTTTTGTGAAAGAAGGTTCCTAGAGCGTATCCTGACGCGTCCGCTTGGAGTATGAAAGGCTTGGAGAAGTCCGGGTATATAAGTAATGGTTCTTGTACTTGCGTAGTTTTCCGAATGCTTCCTCGCATTGCGGTGTCCATTTAAATTCGTTGTCCTTGCGACGGAGGGCGTTGAGTGGCTCACAAATTTCGGAATAATGTGGTATAAATTTGTGATAGTAGCCTACGAGTCCTAAGAAGCTTTGTAGTTGTTTGAGAGTCTCAGGTCTTTTGTAGTTGTCTATTGCGGCGGTTTTCTCGGGGTCAAGTTTAATTCCTTCAGAGCTAATAATGTGTCCGAGATATTTTAATTGTTTCTGTCCAAACTGGCATTTGGAGGGTTTTAGCTTGAGATTAGCCTTACGGAACCTATCAAAAACAGTGATGAGATCTGCTAAATGCTGTTCAAATGTGGGTGCAAAGACTAGTATGTCGTCTATGTAGATAAGGCATCATTCCCATTCTAAGCCCTTCAAAATGATCGACATTCACCTTTGGAAGGCGCCTGGTGAAGAGTTTAGACCGAAGGGTAGAACATTGTATTCGTACCGTCCGTGGACAGTGACAAAGGAGGTCTTTTCCTTAGTCTCAAGATCTAATTCTAGTTGCCAGAATCCTTTGTTAAGACCTACACTAGACATGAATTTAGTGATCGTTAGGCAACCCAATATGCCTTCTATGCGGGGTAGCGGGTATACGTCGCGCTCAGCGACTACGTTGAGCTTGCGAAATTTCACACACAGACGCAGGGTGCCGTCACTCTTGGTGACGTACACTATGGGAGAACACCAAGGTTAATCTGATAGCGTTATAAGGCCTGCTTCAACCATGTTGTTTAGTTCTTCTCTCAAGGGTTGGCGTAGCGAATGTGCCAGGCGGTAGGGCACTTGTTTGATGGGCTTAGCGTCCCCAGTAATTATCCTGTGCTGGTGTACATCACACCTTCCTAAATCGAACGGGTGCACGTTAAATATGTCTGCGTTTTCGGAAATAGTGGTTTTCGATTGCTTCAGTTCATATGGGTTAAGTGTAGTTTGCCTAAATTCAGTTTTGCTTAATACCTGTATGGATCGCTCCGTGTCGATCGGCTTATTTTTGTCGTTTATGGCCTGTACTACATTGTCACGTGTAACTCCTATACGGTAATTGTTTGACGTGCTGCGGAGGTCCGAGGTGACGTAGACGGTTGTTGCTGTCGTATAAGAGCTCGACCTCATTGTCATCAAGCATCTCAATGTGTCCTATGGTTTGTCCTGCATGTATAGCAACGGGTAGGTTCCCAAAGTTCATCATTGCTACTGGAATCAGGTGTTGAGCTATGGAGATGTCCCTATTGAAGTGGTCTGGTACAAACAAGGCTTGGCCAGTGGGCGGCTGAGTAATCTCGGGAATTGCATTAATCAATAGTTCTGTGTTCGGCGGCACCTGTGTGTATTTCCTAGATGCTACATTAATAACTGGTGGTCGATAGTCTCCTTGGTCGGCGAAAGGAGCCGAACAATTCTCAGTGCCGTTGGATAAATCCCTTATAAGTTTATAGCGCCATGAAGTCGGTGCCCAGGATGCATTCGTACGGGGTATCCGTGGTTACTTGGAAGTCGTATGGGGTGCTTAACGAACCTATGGTGGTCGGCGCTTTCACCACTCCGCTAATTGTCAGTTCCTGTTGTGTAGCTGATACTATCCGGGTGGTGTTGGTGTATCGGGGTACTAGGCCTAAACGGGCGGGGTCCACGACGTAAGTCACGAGTGAGAGCAGCGAATAGTTCGCCGTCCTCTATGAAAACGAGTTCCTCCTCGGCCGAGGCACGTGTTGTTAATAGTCTGTTGGAGCGACGCGGGGCACGATTGGACACAACGGACACGCGCGGCGTCCCCGAAGGTACAATCGAAACCTCAGTCGGCGAAATTCTGGCGGTGCTAGGTGTGACGTCCTCCACTGGTAGGGCGCTCGGGCCTCGCTTATCCGCTTTGATCCATCGTATTGCTTTTCTGGGCTTACTTTCAAATCTAATTAGCCTTCCGCGGCAAGGGAACCATCGGGGTATATAGTAACCGTACCTAGGCGAAACCTTACACTTAGTCATGCAGTAAATCAGGCTGATTACGCTAACGATAATGGTGACTATAAAGTAGGGTGAGACTCCAGTATATTCCAAAGCGGGAAAGTTAATTACCTTTTGTGCTTCTTCCTTAGCTATTTGAGCTACCTGTAAGTTTATTGCTTGGGCGTTGTCGCGCGAGTTCCAGGTTAAAGGTATTAATTTAAGGCCGGTCAATGGTGATGTTCGGTCCAATCTTAATTGCAATCTCCTCAGATTTCAACATGCTAGTAATACGATCGATTCTATAACCAACTGTTTGTAATTTCCGTGGGGAAACCATAAAATTCCGTTAGGCGGAACTTTGATGTCTTTACCCAAAGTCACGTGTGCGACCTGCCTACGATTAGTCAGTATAACTTCGGGTTCACTAGTCCTAACCAGAACACCTTGAATGGTCGTGTGCACAGCGGTGTCGTTGGCGAGTGGACCAATAAGCGTTTGGTTGCTACATGCGTGCTTGATGGACTCGGGCACGAGTTCACCTGCGGTAATCCACTCTAGGCAGTTAGTGCTGTGGTCTGTCAGCAGCGCGTGTGGTTCACAAAAAGCAATGCCGGGCCTCTGTTTACACGCTCCTAAATTCAATGATTCAAAGCGGATATGGCCTAGTCGGGCGGCGTATTGCGGAAGCGGCAGTCTCAGCTGTGTAAGCGTGCCAGGTGCGTTCCAGCCAGTGTTGTAGACCCGAAAATAAGGTCGGACATCGCTGCGTTTAGGTAATGGTAATTGCAGAATGAACCCAAAGCGAAATGCTGCCAGGTCCACACTCACAGGCATAACGCGACCAAATTGGTATGCTAAGCTGGGTTCTCGCATAAGGATAGTCTTAGCGATGCGAGGGTCCATAGAGAATAGCTGTCGTAGCATAACGACATCTATTAGAGCAGGAGATAGTTTGCCGCTCAGCATAGACTCCATGATGGCCTGTACTGACAAGCGCATATTGGTTCGAAGGATGTGATCGATTAGCTGGTGGTGTACGTGGGTGATCCCTTTCTGATCAGCACAGCGAACCTGTTCGATCATGGAGACCACCTCTTGCACGCTATGATGCAAAAACGCGTAGATATCTCCATTAGCACGGGTCAGTTGTTTTATAGCCTTGGTGTTCTTGAAAGAGACATCGTTCTTCTCGCGCATAAATTTCTCGAGAACGGTTACCTGTTGTCGAACATTACTAATATGAACTCCGTTGGCGAAGGTCATTCCCAGGCCCAATAATCCGGAGACGGCGCCTGCAGCGGCGGCGATTAGACTTGCAGAACGCTTTTCCCTGCGATCGTTAGTGAGGTCGCACAATTGCTCATTGGCTACACAAAAAGAGTGTACCAGTAGCGAGTAATAGGTAGTGTCCAATACGCCATGGTAAACGTCGTCTAACTCACGTTCCAAGGCGCTCAGGCTCTTATACAGCTGCGGATACTCCGTACAATTTGCTTTTCGGCAGCAATCAGCGCGGCAGGAACCGTTAGCTTCATACGGCGGACAGAAATTGCTCACGAAGGGATCTGACTTGCTGCATTCCCAATCTCGAAGTGATAGCTGCAGTACCACTGGCAAATGCGTAGTCTGATCGGAGGTAATCACTAAACCCTGTGGTTCAATGACAACGCCTACTTGACGGTTGACAAACGCACCTAATCGCGAGATGGTGTCGCTGAATGGCGAGAGCGTAGCGTGGAGCTTAGTGCTGAGAGCCACAGTAGTAGTAAGATAGTACATACTTTCTTCATGACTGTAGGGTGACCTAGGCCGTTGTTTAGGCCAGGTGAAGAGGGTCGAGCCACCTTTCGGGGAGGCTCCGATTCATCCTCGCTATTCACCACTTCCCCTTCTAATTGTTCGGGAGTTTCTCCGGTCAATTCGATTCGTTTACTGAGGTCCTCCTGGGTTTCAGTTTCAGAGGTTTCCTCAGAGGGTGTCAAGCATTCAGGCATCGCTAGCGCCAATTGTTGGTCCAAGTCTTGGGTAGAATTACTGACAGTGTCACGTCGGAGGTACACGGTTCCGAAATCAGGTAGTCTACTTATACGTGTTCGCCTATTGTCATGCCACACTCGATTTGGAGCAAGTTAACACTAGCAGGACGTCTCAGGAGTCTTAGACGCGCACACAATAGCACTAAACGATCCCGTCTATGGGATTCGTCGATAAACTCCATGTTGCTCATAGCGTGTTGGACAAAACTAGTTATAGGTACTCCCTCGGTACCTTGATTTCGGTAGATAAATTCGAGCAACTGAGGCGCTTCACACAACATATCGTGCACGTCAATATTAGCAGCGCGAGAGAGACGCTGCATTCGGGGCGTTTGAATACTTACGTAGTAACGCCAATTGAGTATGATAGACCCGCCATTACGGATGGAAGCGCAAGCTGTGCTTAAGGTACCCTGATAATTCCATTTTCCGCGGTGGCCGATAAAATAACAATAGGGGCTAATGCTCGATGTTGGTCGGGCATGACTCCTCTTACACTCGCGGCACATAGGATGCATAACTAACTCTGCCTCAAATTCCTTCTCCATGACCTGCTGGAGCGTGTGGCCATTCACGCTTTGGCCCACTAGTTCCATGAAAAGTTCTAACGAGGCAAGAGCTACAGGATCGAGATACAATCCAGTCACGCGATGATCATTAGGGGAGGCCATACCTATTATGCTACTCAGCATAGCGGAATCTCGTTGAAGAGCTGCATTATCACTACATTCGAAACGGACATCGAAAAGTCTACTTAAGTTGTTCAACTGCTCCATGGCTAACACAACTCTCCGATAGAAAAGCGCCTGCGGTTGCAATACCGCGGGCTGTCCAAAGTCGGCATTTATCTCACCTGCTCTGAAGTTAATCGGCACTAGGCATTCCTCCATGCGAGGGGTCGGATTCTCTGCTAGCTCAATGCGGGGGTAATGATAATGCGCAGTCTCGGCATGATCAGTCGAAATGACGAACAATGCGTCCGGTCCCACAAGTCGATTTCGTTCACCCGCTGTTAAAGGGCGATTACGTTCAAGCTCAATTGGGATATCGTTAGTAAGGTAAAGTCCATAAGTATTCAACAGTTGCTCGTCCAGTCGGCGTAATCGTTCGTCATTAGCGTCCCGTACAAAATTGACTAAGTTGGCTCGTCCCATGCATGCGTGTACCTGTTCGCTAATTATGCTTACTGCCTCCTCCGAATTACCCGAGGACATACTTAATCTCCCTTCGACGGATTCATCCTCAGCGGTCCTAAGTCTCTTAAGTGGGCTATCCGAATTACCCAAGGCCATACAAGGTACCTCTTCGACGGATCCCAAAATATCACTCGAAATACTAGACAAGGTGTCGGCGGACTCACCTAAATTACCCGGGCGCATACGCGGCGACCTTTCGATAGGATCTTCCCCAACACTAGTACTACTCTTGCTATCCGCCTCAGTGGTTTCACTTGATTCATCCTCACTGGTGGTATCGTCGGCGTCCTCGGAGCGGATTGACAGATGACTTGTTCGCATGCTCAAATCAATACCGTCGTCCGATGGTACTCACGGAAAACGCATTGTGACGGCGCGTTTCCCATGCCCCTTCACGGTGCCACTCTCGTACATCGGGGGTAGGTTCACGTCGGTACCAATAAGCGTTAGGATCTTCCCAGTTCGCAAAGAACTCCTCGTCACTCAACAGTCGTTCCTCATCGATTTCGCTATCGCTATATTCATCATAACTATTGTCACAGTCATATAGAGCGTTGGTTACTCCACACCCAGCCTTACCGTCCTGTTCATCCTCAAAATCGCTATGTACATGTGCGGTATTCTGACTTAGATTAGACACTTTCGCTTCGCTTAAATGGTTCGCGTCGCTCGCTGTGGATCCACGTCGTTCAAATAGGAGTTCAACCGACTCCCTCAATTCATTACACTTTTGACCAACAACATCATCAACCACATCAACTTCACCACGCAAGTCATTTGAAAAACTTAGCTCAGCATGAGGAACGTTACTGGGCGCTTCAGCAACGGTGGGCGCAACGGAAGCCTCACAATGCGATGGGCGGTCTTTCTTTGACACCCCGCCATCTACATCCCCGTACCTGGGCAGACCCGGGCAATACTTTCAGCCCCAACGATCATACCCGCTTCATTGATGCAAGCGGTCGCGAACCCGCTGCTACCTCGGCTTGCGCACAGGTGACAAGGGCGGCCCCGGTCAGCATCAAGGAAGGACCCAATGACCGTGGAACCGCTTGCCAATGAGGTCGGGAAAGTCACCTCAAGTCCATCAATGTTATGATTGGCCGGTTCAAAATAACATTCAATTACATCAACTTCACTTCCATCATTATCCGCCATAAATTCACTAAGACTACAAGGTAAATCAGCAAGTTCATACGACACACAATTCTCACGCTCACACAAGGAACGACCCGCGAGGCGGTCCTGCCCACATACTACATCATACGACCTATAATTTAGAACGGGACTTCGGGTTAGGCGACTCTGATGAGGCCTCTACATCGTCTGACCTAGCCTCCTTCATCCCTGGTAGTTCCCCGACCTCTTAAAACTCCATGGGTGCCTCACACAACGACCCGAATCGATCCATATCTTCCTGAGCCATATTAACGTCATCGGCTTCCCTGCAGGAATAATCAACATCATCAACATCATCCACAGACTCTGTCGGATGGCCAGCTTCAGAGGAGGAAAATAATAACAATGGCTCAAATACATCAACATCATCGTCTACATTCCTTTCAGTCATCTCCAAAGGGCTGGGGGTTTCGGAATTCCCCCTTGAAGTCATTCCCTGGGGACTACTGGCAATAAAATCATCACTTTCCTTATACTCACTTAACCTATAATTTTCAACACAACCGTCTTCCATTTCATCACGAATTTCCATGCTACCGTTTCCATTCTTCAAAACACTTAAAGTTCGTACGTTCATGTCGGATCCACGCCGGACCCACTGGTTCGATTGGTTAACCGTGCGCTCGCCTCGCTGTTCGCTCGCAGACATATATACAAACGGATCATCACCCGCGCTTGGTGTGTCCGCACGCAACATATACAATCCCTCTCCCTCATAACCCTCTTTTTGATATTTTGGATTTTCAGTGCTATGTACAGTGCTAGTGATCTCGTGCAGGTACTGTTCATTGTCCGCATCCGTCAGGCTCAATGTCCTAGTCTCAGTATCGTCGATCGGCTGGAACAGATCACAGCTCCGAGGGAGACGCGCGGCATCACCCCAAGGAGCGGTTGTAATCACGTTCAGATGCCTCTCAACAAGTCCATCCGTCGTCTCGGGAAAGTCCATGTCGTCATCGTTCCTGTTCATCAGATATCCATCGTCGTCATATTGTGGTTCGTCCATAGTTGCTATGGCGTTAACGCGTCCAGTCGGCGCGCTGTATCCTAATTTGCCCTGGATCATGCCGAGTTCGCGACTGAGCACCTCTAAGCGATGGGTAGTGGCTGGAGTAGGGTCACGATTGCCTTTTGTTTGTGAAGCGTTACAGTTTAATTGATATCGGCGGCGCTCTACTGCACCTCCATTTCTATTCCCACTGTCTACTGCATAAGGACGGTCGGCCTGTTGGGACCCCATGTCTCGGTCAAACTGAGGTCGCTCATTTGGGACCCTTTGATATCCATTGGCCTGTCCCGGCCGGTTATTATACATAGCGGGTTGACGGTTAGTTGGGTAATCTCCATTCCCACGATTATTACTGGCAAAACCTGGCGGCGGGCGGTTAGACTGATATCCAGGTTGGCTCGAATTCTGACGGTTTCCTCCATTGTTCCATCCTGGATTGTTTCGATACCCAGCCCCGGTCTCGAATCGACGAGGCGGAGGTGGTTGAGGACCTCCGCGGCCCATAGTATAGTTATCGGTTCGCAAATAGGCTTCTCCGTAATTCCTCGGTTGCTACTGCCCTGGCTCTCGGCGTACTGCACTAGGAACATAAACTGACACAGGCTCAACGTTGCGCGGCACGGGGTTAACGGCTGGCGGATAATGTGCGGGATGCGGGCAATCGCGCATAACATGTCCTAATTCCCCGCAACGATAGCAAGTGATCTGCAGCGGCAGCGCGCGTGACGGTGGTGCGGCGGCAACAGCAGGTACGAACGGCTGCGCGAGTGCGTTTAACTGATGTGTGTTTTCAGCTCTTTTGTCTATCAAATCCAGTAACCGATTAATTGAGTCACTATTACTATTATTTGCTTTGCGGTGTTCCTCTATCATGGTCTGCAGTTGTGTGATTAGACCTTCGCCTCCTTCCTCAAGCAACGAGTTCACTGTTTTAGTACGAGGCTTACTAGTGACCGAAGCCTCTCGGTCGGGGCTAGCAGTATTAGCATCTTCGTATAGTCTAGCAACACCTACAGTATCCCTGAATGTCTCGCACTCATGAATCTGGTTAAGGACTTGCCTACGCACCTCGGGTCGCAAACCCCTCTGAAAGGACGTGCGGAGCATAGTGTCCCTTTGCTCATCCTCCATATCGGGGAAGGCGCGATCACACAACTTTTGCAGTTCCAGACCATACATAGCGACTGGCTCATTCGCTCCCAGTTGTCGAGTACAAAGTCCTGATAATGATTTCTCGGGTCGACGAGAAGACGAAAATAGAAAACGAAGGTTAGCCACAAGTCCTAGAAAACTTTGGCGTTTTACCGGTGGGAGGCCCTCAAAAGCCTCCCTTGCCGGTCCGCGCAAGAGAGCTGGTACGCAAATCAACTTTCGAGGATCGTCCCAACCATTGGCGTTGGCGAGACGGTTATACATACGAACCCAATCCTCAAAGTCCTGGCCTCCAGGTTAAGTTGGCATATCCCTTAACGGTATCATTGAAGGGCCGGTAGGCTGGGTGGATAAGTGGTGTAAAATAGCGTTCGTAGCATTCATGTCCGAACCGAGCGATTCGGCAACGTCCCCACGACGCAAATGTCCAGACGGCCGAGGTGGTGGCGGCGTCAACGGTCGCTCGCCGGCAGTTGCGGCCGGTCGAGGTCTAGTCCGAAGGGTGTCCTCCATCGGTCCGTCAGTAGCGCCGAAAAAGTCGCTATTCTCCAAGTCTTCGTTGTGATTAACGTTATAGTCCATTTGTGTATGTGTAAGCTCTCGATTTCCGTAGGTAAAAGCGTACACTTGTTGATCAGGAGTTTAGCGTCTAACTAGCGGCCAAAGAGGTATCAACTCGGTATGATAAATCCCGTGCGGACACAGTAAACAAACAAAAAGCAAAAAACTGGTTAGTTGCAAGTACAAATGATCGCGTCCGCGTTGAAACACGCTATCTTACCCTACGAGGCTAAAAACCAAAAATAGGTCACCAGATCCAGTTATCAATTAAGAAACACAACAGTCCCGGTCAGCAAATCGGGCAGCCAGGCAAATGCAGCAAGGTAAACAATACGAGCCGAGAGATTGAATATAACAATAAGTCCAAAACTACCACAACGACAATCAAGGTACGATGTACGAATTATGTTTATACACAAAAGTAAATGAACAAAGAAAATATGATATAAGCAAAAATAAAGATTACAGGGTTTTCAGTCAGCAATGTCCAAATATCTTCCGAACCAATCGTCCAGTAGGCAAAAGTCAATCCCGTGGCGCAGCGACTAATGGTCCAACGGTAAGGAAGCGTCCGTGTGGCAATCAGCAGTACACCGTCGACAGGCAATAAGATTGTTACGCAGTGATCCAAAGGTCGTAGCGGCGATAAATGCAATGTCCCGATAATAACAGCCGGGTCGGATGAAAGTTCAGCAGAGCGAAATGCCAATCAAATGTCCCAACGTCTCAGAGCGGTGAATAGTTCCGGTCGGTCGTCGTTTGGCGAATAACACGATTATTCCGATAGTTCCGATAACGTAGACCAAGGCCAAATAGTTAATAGGTTAACGGTCGATAGTAAACGTATCGGCGGCAAAAGGCGTCGTCCGGTAAAATTGGCGTCGTCCGGTAAAATTGGCGTCGTTGTAGGGCACAAGACGATACAAATTGTACAAACGTATCAGCAAATTATTATAAAGTGATAGCAACTTAGTGAGCTAGTTAAATAATTAAGCACGTTAATAATGCAAAGTCCCCTGAGATAGTGCCCTATGGTTTGGTGCACTCAGATGTCACAATACTCGACGGGACCACCGACAGCAACACGAGTTGCCACCCTCACACATATGCCCATAAGAGGGGCTAGAGTCAGTCGCACAATATGAACATCGACAAACAAAGGCACAACATAATACAACTCACAAAGGCCTGAGAAGCATACGTGAATACATATAGCGCAGGATGACAATTTACACGACTCGAACGGTGCCTCTATGTGCGAGAGGTCCGCATAAAAGTAGAAATTAAACTTATACGAAACTTGTCTACAAGAATTTCAGAATTCCTATGAGCGATGAGGTTCCATATTGTCATTAACGAAATGGGCGCCTCTAATGGACGCCTCCCGGACTGATGGTTTGAACGAAAGCTTCTAACTCACTATGTGGGGGTGAAGTAAAAATTTACGCCTGACGGCGTGGCCCCCATACCATATAACAACGGTGACGCAACTGCATGGGGCAACTTCCTAACAACATGCCCATACGACCCCGGCTATCATAACCTCAAGGGCGGATCGTGAGTGCCAAAATTTTGACCCTATTCTTGGTCAGACCCAAGAAGCTACGGAGCTTAGCACGCCGCAGGCGCGCTTCACGGGGTATGTTCGGACCCCGCCCGATTGGTTGCGCACGTGTCTAATTTCTGGCCTCCCAATTAAGCTGAATTCTGCTTTGAAGATGACCCTCGCTCATGAGGACATCCAAAAACATCGAAAAAGCTCAACCTTATTCAAAATTTTCGTGTGACTGCCTGTGTTTCAAAGTCTCGCCAGGGGGAACCCACGACGGGAAAACGCCCGTCTCGAGGCCAGAGACGGGGTAAACCCTAACGTACTCCTAACTGGTCAGGGGCCCTGTTCCAAGGCCCCTAGGGTCCGCGGGAGGGCCCTAAAGTCACCCCCCGTTCGTCCTAGTCGTCCGTATTTTGTCCGTGCGTAAAACTCTGAAATTTTAACGCTTTTTGTAAGCGATGTCCTCGTCCGTCCGTTCTTATATTATGTCCTTACGTACATAGTTATATACATACATATATACATATCCATATATCTACACACATACACAAACACGTACACTATATATGGCAGACATGGCGGCGACCTGAGCGACAGAAAGGTCGCTCAGGATAAATACACACGCACAACACACCAAAAAGAACAACAACAAAGACGAAGAAGAAAACCGACGAGAAAAGTCGGTTAGAGAGAGAGAACGAGGACAAGAAAACAAAGGACAGCGAGGACACGAAGAGGACGGGGGAAGGGAAGCGGGACAAGGGGAATCCCGGGGAATCTTCGAGGGGCTGGGGTGAGATTCGGTCCCAGGACGAAAAATGGGGTCGATCGGTACCAAACACAAGGGGGGTAGACGCATTATGGGGTCGGGACCCACCTATGGGTCTCGATGTACATAAGTATGGGGGGCTTTAACGGGAGTTATGGGGAGCTCCTGCATTAACGGTTGGGCGGGGCGACGCCCGCCGGGTATAGTTGGACTCGTCGTCCAACGGCGATTTGAATGAGGGGTGATATCGCTGCCGGGACGGCAGGGGTAAAAATGATGTTAAAATTATGACGATTAGAGAGAGTAACGGCTACGGTAGGGGCGCTTTCGACGGTTGTCCCTTGCGTGACCCGCCGGGTATTTTTGGAGATGTCTCGTCGAGACGAATCCAATAAGGGGCGTTTCGCCCATTTTGGAGTTGAGAGAAAAATCTCGAATCATCTGTGCTCACTAGTGGTTGGCAACAGAGATTTGGGCACGTTTGAGTGACTACAGCGGGTCAGCGGGGATTCGGACGGAAGTCCGGCGCACATCGTTGGACTCAACTGGTCACTATGAACAAAACGAGGGGTCACATGCACTGGTTCAAAGGCGGGGTAAGGCAACGAGGGCAAAAAGGTGGGGCTTGTATTGGTCGCATGTTACAACGGGGCTACCGGGCGATTTTACCTGATATATGCACAGGGGCGTTCGCAGTTGTGCGGGGAAGTACAGGGGTCTTGAGATCGTACGCAGTCGGCTAAGGGACACATCCACACATATATATAGATACGATATGTTCGATACGATACGATATGATAACTATATGGAAAGTAATAGTCCTAATCCTGCTTCGACAAACCAACTTAGCGTAAGTAGCGGTTGTCTTTATACGTTACAAGCGAGGTTCAGGCGTTGTCCGGGGCGATTTTAGTGTCCACCAATAGTTCTCAAAAGGTTCTACCAACTTGCTCCGGTTATTCCCGGATGATACTGCCCTAGAAGGGCGCGGGCCATCAAATTAACCCGGTACCCGTCATTCTTTGTAAGCTCAAAAGCTACCGTATGTGTAAAGCTAGTTGGTTGCGAATGGTGATTTCCCGTGACCATTGCTTAGTGTGCAGCTAAAACCAAGTAAGCTTAATATTTTTGGTTCCAGTCTTTATAAATTTGTTGACTTGAACGTGCAGCCAGGGGCCTCCTATTCCCGGACGGTCACAACCGTCAAAGTTTTAACTTATAATGGCGGCTGATTGGGGTTCGGCATGATTCCTTGTTTCTGTCGGTGGGGGTTCCCTGTTCAGTCTTACGCGTGGGTTGGAACAACTTTACTTCTCTCTAATTAGGTGAAATCATAACACTCGCCCCGGTAAGAACACGGTTACTAAAGCAAAGATCATCATTTGGTAAAATGCAACATTATTATACACAAATCAGTGATAAAATACAACATTTTATATACGAGCCACGGATAAAAATGCAACATTTTTATATACGAACCATCGATAAAGAAACAACATTTTTATATACGAACCATTGATATTGATAAAGATACATTTTTATATACGAACTATTGGTATTGATAAAGATACATTTTTATATACGAACCATTGGTATTGATAAAGATACAACATTTTTATATACGAACCATTGATATTGATAAAGAGACAACATTTTATGTACGATCCATTGATATTGATAAAGATACAACATTTTATGTACGATCCACTGATAAAGATACAACATGTTTATGTACGATCCATTGATATTGATAAAGATACAACATTTTTACGTGCGATCCATTGATAAAGATGCTTTTTATATACGAACCATTGATAAAGATACAACCTTTTTATATGCGATCCATTGGTAAGGATACGAAATATGGCCCTTTATGGGTGCCGACTTGTTTCGGTACGATTTTAGATGCTGGAGACATGAAAAGCTTCGTAACGGGCCTGTTACATATATACACGCGTATGCTACTGCAAAGAAAAGAAGATGAAGCAGAAACCTCATGCTGGTCGGCGCGGGGTCTTTATTTGAGGAAGATATATCAGCGCTAAAAGCGCTCATTGGTGATAAAGTTGCTAGCATGTTTCTTAATATTGACGGAAAACAGTAGGCGGCTGGGGGCTAGATCAGGTCCATGCTCTGGCTGCTCACCTACTGAGGAAATTGATGATTTTGACATATGTCTTAAGGGTGGCCTACTAGAGGCCGTTTTGTGTGCCGAAACTGAGGAATTTTCGTGTCCTAAGTCGATCCTGAGCGTACCCATAGGGTTGGGCGGCTCCGGTTTTTTAGCAAGATAGGTAGTATAAGACCCAACGGAAGCGGATTTGGGGAGTTTTGGTTAGCTAGGTCGTGATTTAAGGCTTTAAATAGCAGGCGATTAAATGCCTGGTTAGGGGTCCCTAAGTACTTAAAGATAAAGAATAGGTTAACACAAATGCATAATTTTGTAGCCTTAGTAAACCCGGTTGAGGGTACTCCACCCCCGTTTTACCCTAAGTGTAGGAAAACCCAAAAGTAATAAGGTTTAATTATCCCGAAAAGCGATATTAGAATTTTGATTGAAATTTTCTCACACGATGTTACAATTTTCACTTTGTACTGCCCTAGGTATTGATCGCACTTTTACTCCTGCGTGCCAAGACAGACTTTGTCCAGGTTGAATCGTTAGAGAAATTTTCGCCTGAGTTATGTAAACGTTATACACAGTGAAATTTCTACGCCGTACTTTGGACCATCCTGACACGCCTTTCACTACCCAAACTATAAATTGTTACACACTATATTCAATAGGTATGCGCACCGGGATAAGCCTTAGGGTACCGAAATCGTGCGTAGGATCGCGAAAGGTCTGACCTGCCACTGGCCCATCCGAGTGCGCACACATTATCTCTTGAAAACATAGTATCATCATTATACGCAAAATGCAACTATTTCATCACTTCGGGATCGACCGCCTACATAGCACGTTGCGTTTCCCCTAAAGTTTCGTTATGGTGCGGACATCACCGGTGTACCTCGGGCGGTGGAGCGTGACTGTGCCGGCATCTTACAATGTACACAGCTTACTCGACAACAATTACGAGTAAAATCCGTACCCGAGTCACGCTCCACCAGTACCCGGCCCCCAACGGTATACATCTGTCCAATTTTTTACCCTTCTTGAACAGCCATGAAATTCCAATAAAACTTGGGCTGTTACATTAAGAAAATTTTTCCTTCGGATAAAATAAATGTGCTTCAATAAGATATTCGCCTTCATCAGATATAAAGCAAGTTCTATAACACACAACTGCAACACTGACTTTAGTAACAAAAGACTGCTATTACTGTGAACCGATTTACTACTACTAAACGTGATTTATCCCAAGGGAGAAGCTTCAGATTAGCAATGCATAAAAAACAGTGCGACACGAAATACAAAACCTTTATCAACTCACCAGAAGTTTGCACAAAAATTTTTATTTAATAAATATACACAACAGTGTGCAGCAACTGCAAAATTCTCAAGATCTATTTCTATTAAATATTCGGCCCAAGTAACCTTGAGGGGCGTTACGTTATAACGTTAGAAAAAAAACAGCTTAAAACGGGTAGCCCACGACTTAGGCTTAGTGTATATGTCTTAAGTGAGGACCTAAGCTTAGGCTAAGATTACAGCTTAGTATATCGACAACGGCAAAGCCTGCATTTTAATTTCCGCCCTCACTGTTACTTGCGCAAAAATTCCATTTAGGCAGGATTAGGTTTACGTATTTTTAAACTTAGGCCTTGCAAGATCATGTATATATTATATCATCTGCTGCTTTAGGTTTAACAATATAGATTATCGCCAGACGCGACAGATAAAATATTGTGTACTTAGGGAAACGTTTACTACATCCTAATCTTAAACTACGTTAAATATTTTAGAAGATAAACATTACCGTCACATTGAGATACAGTTACCCATAACGCCAATTCCCCACCCCCCAAAAAAAGAACCCAAAAACCAAGGGGTTACAGCCCTTGGTGGTTGGCCACCATCCCACTATGCGCGCCGGTCCGTTTGCCTGCTGGGATAGACACCCACTGGAACGTATGCCATATTTACCACAAGTCATAAACTAAATAGAACGACCGTTGTATCGTAGACTTACATTACATAGTATATTGTATTAATGCGCCACCAGCATCACTTGGACGGCGGGCAGTTTGACACCAGTTTAACTAATAGTAAGTCTACAAAATAATAAAAATTTTAATCACATTCGACAACTTTAATCGTTTTTAAACTTCCGTTTTTGCGTGCTATTTTCCATTTATATAAATTTTTCAACAAACAACGCCTTTATTTCAGTAGCCGATGTTTATCTTCTGACATAGACCTCGATAATCAACCAGAAACTTTATATTTGTCCAAACGGTGCATTGGCATTTAACAAAGGAATTCCACCGTAGGTTCTGTCTCCGCCGGCGCGACTTTTGTATCAATATTAAATAGATGAAGACGTGAGAGATGCTTTGCATTATATATAATATACCAGCAGCGTTTTATCATGTTATCGCGCAAATACCAGCTGGCAAATATGAGTTTTCGGTTTCCTATCAAGTTCTTTCACAATTAATTCGAACCTAATATTAATTATACGTACTCCTCCTATCGATATAGCCACCGTGTCGTTTTCACATAACCCTATCCTTCGAAAGATTTAAGCGCCGCTGCACTGTGCGGTTACAAATTCTATGTAACAACATTGCAGTTTTAGACCTTTTTCAGTAATTAAGACATTAATAATCAACAGCGGTATTCAATTTCGCATAAAACTGTGTTTACTGCTATTTTTCGCCGAACAGTAAAGCTTTAAATTTTTTAGTTTTGTTCGAGAAAAAAACCCAGTTTTTCCGGAAAAAATCAACCCTGGTAGTGGCATAGGACTACATCAGCGCAATGTAACGTATATATTCTACAATGTTAATAATATTCCCGCCCCATGTAGTGTTGAACAGAAGCTGTGAAAGCCGTTTGCTGGCCAACCTGACTATCAATAATTTTGTGCCGTTCATGGTCGCGAAAGCCACTAACTAGCAGATATAGGACGTCGCTCGGCCACCGTGGTCTTTGCGTTTTCTGCTGTATATAAGTGAATTGAACTACATTACTGGAGCTTTTCGATGTATCGGTAAATTATAGCGTATATATATGTCCCACAAGTAACGAATCAACTTTAATCTGTTGCTTAGACTGACATAATATATATATACACCTACTTACAACTATCATACTTTAAGGAATTATAATCGAACATGTTATATCTACGTAGAACAAAATGGCTGATACTCGACTTAGTTTGGCCGATGGAATAACTGCAGTCTGTATTCAGTTAACCAAAATAGCCGTGAAGTTGCGCGACATTGGTTGCGACATTCGTCTTCACAGCTGCCATATCATAAAACCATTGCTAATAAAAGGTTTGATCTAACAGGTTCCGTAATTGATTTGCGCCGAACAGAAAGACCACCAACACCATCTGATAATGCTGCGATAACTTATATTTGCTATCATTTTGACAATAGTCAGACAAAGTGAGTTCGCCGTTGTGCTGTTGATACCGGGATCAGCAAGGCTATTTTCCGAATTATTAAACGTCTGCATCTACATATAACTTTTTAGACAGATGTTAATTCATGCTCTGCATGAGGATTATGGTCGCAGGGTTAAATTTTGTGAAAAACGACTATACCGTCTCGACGATGATCCGACCATCGACGTCATTTTGTACGACGAAAGCAATTTTAACCCGAACCGCGGATTATAATTATCTTCATAATTATGTTTATTTGTACGCAGAAAACCATCACAACACTATCGAATACCGTATGAATGCCCCTGGTCTGGCAGTATGGGTTGGCATGTGGTCTGGTTGATTGTTTGACACCTTTTCGATGGCACTGTGAATGCAGACTACATCTAATGATGTTGAGAAATGAACTTTATCCTAATATTCAACATGTACCAACCAAATATTGGCACGCTTCAGTTTATTCAGGATGGCGCGCCTCCTCATTTTGCGATGGCTGTGCTCCGTTGGTTGGACGAAACATTCCTTACGGTTAGCTAGGGCGCCGAGGCCCGGTAGAATGATCTGCTCCTCCTCTTGAACTAAACCCTCCTGACTTTTTTCTGTGGGGAGTATATTAAAGAAGGTATATACAAATGTAAACCACAAACCCTGTCGTGCCTGAATGAGACCATATAGAAAGAGCTTTCCTTTCTGGAGCTTGACATGAATAGCTTCCTGAAGTGTGTTTTCGACTGGTAGAATGTGTTGATCTTGGAAGCGAACAGGTTTGCACTTATGTTATTCGTCAAAAGCCTTAGTTATATATGCGGGGTGGCTGCAGAGATGCACGAGTGAAATTCCAGTACAAAATTTGCTATTTTCCACGACGCTTAATTCACAAACTTTAAAACTTTCACAAAGTGCAAATCCTAGACTTTCACTTTTGCATTTGCGCTGCGACCCTGTATAATAACGTACTGTTGCCTGTAATTAGTATTAGTAACTACATATAACACTCCTACCTACTTCTACAGGACCTTCTTTTTCAGGTCCTCGGTTTGACTCGCATAATACTCGATCTGATTACTCCGTGAAAGTGTCCAGTGCTTCGTCGAAGCAAAGATGCAAAAACGGATTCCGATAACTGGTACAAGGGCTCCTGCTTGAAATAAGGAGCAAGACCAAACGTGATCACATACGCAGCTTTGCTCTTGCAAGAGAAAATTCTTTTGCATTGGAGACATCTCTGCGAACATTTCACTAATCCCAATGCAACTTCTTTGTGAGAAATGCGTAACCAGCTTCATCGCCAAAAACTTCAGTCCGAGTCACTTTGGTCTACGGGGGCTTGAATGCGAGAAGAAGTTCAGATAAGGGCCCAGCAAACATTGTAAATGGAAAGAGGAAATCCTCTGAACTAAAAAAATTAGCCTCGAAATTCCAGGGCGTTTCTTCCTATTTTCCAGGAATTCGGAGTTTTACTACTGAGAGCACACCAAATTCCAGAATTTTGCAGGACACTTTTTCAATTCCATGATTTTCCAGGGCGCAGCCACCCTGTATATAAGAGTACGTTCGTGCCAAAATGCTCTCAGATATGCTTATTATGTGGCGCTCGGGGTCATTTTATGTTGGGACGTTACCAATGAGACGCCCTGTATAATCACTATAACCAACATATAAGGATTTTGTACCGTCTAGTGCCACCTTGTTATACTTAAACATATAACGTATACGTATATATTTATTATTATGCGTCAATGTATAATGATACACCTCAAAGCCAGGGGCCACCCAGCACTAAATATAGTAGTCTTGTTGTAGTCTGCTTAGACACAGGATTCGGTACTTTAGCCGTGACAGTGTACACCGTACAAAACCTTATACGAATTCGGTTAAATTTTCGAACAAATGCTGAACAAGCATTTATGAATATTAAATTCGTGTCCTACTATTAAGAGAAGCTTACTGATAGTCAACCGTCCATTTGCGATCGTCCGGCCGAGCATTTTATCGCCAGCCGTTGCGCACCACTAGCCTAAAGCATTAAGTTTACTAAAAACTTCAAAACTTTTAACAAATTTTAATAAATTTTTTTAAGGTTTAACATCAATGTATGACTGCAAAATAGCAACTAAACAACTAGTTTAACAAAAGCCTTATGAAGTGTCGCAAGGTATATGCAGTTTTGTGAATTACACAGAGCACGAAATACATAGTACGTATACATACATATTACTATACATACACCCAGCAAAAATATCGAATAAATATAACTATCAATTATCCGTAAAAATTGGAGTAGGGGTATGCAGTGAATGTTGCCCATGTTATCATCTTGTATAACGAGTTGGATGGCGCAGAGTGAGACAGTCTTCCCCTGTAGCAATCATGAAATATTGGTAAGACCAAATGAGGTACCGTAGTTAGATTCCTCTTTTTGAAACATTCATTTAACCAACACAAAACAGAGCTATAATAGCAGTCAGCTAGAGAACAAGAAAAAGAACTACGAACATTTAATCGATAGTAACGTATACTGTGCACCAAGAATAAATGCTGAAGCATGGATACCGGTAAGCAAACCACAAAAGGTCGGCGTTTAACATTTACATAGTATTATATAATTAAAAATGTAATTATTGAGTAACTTTACACAGAAACATAGTCAGCATGCTTATCTCATGATAGTCACGTACAAAGCTATATGTTTCAACGGTGCGGGTGCAAATTTTTTTGGAGCCTGCGAATACCAGCGCAAATCAGAGGTTTGTGCACCGCCACTACACAAGTACAAGTGTTTGTTTTGAAAATCACTACAAATATTTTCGAATCTTACGATAAAAACAGATTTATTCTCTGGCTATTGCTGTTCACATCGGCATAGAACATAAATTTAATTAGCGGTGCGTCTAACAATATGATCTACCGAGTTGTCATTAATGCGACATTGTAAAGAGACTAATAGTGTGTTAAATAAACAGGCTACACATAGTTCCAAGTAGTGTTAGACACCTGCAGGATTTTGCATAAACCGGCCGGCCAAAAAACGACCAATTGGAAAAAGGACGGTTCATTTCCATTATACTCCCAGCCGGAATTTGTTCATTTGCAGCCCATATCTCTCTACGGAGGCGTCACATCGAAAAAGAATGAGCTCATTAAGATCTACAACGTTGGCGAAAATCACTTTTTTGTGAACCTCCTGCCTGGGTCGCTGTGGGCTCGAATACCGGGTTCGTCGACCCGTTGGCAGAACTGGTATTATCACATTTCGGCATGTCATTGTGCGTTCTGCCTTCCAACGAGTGTCTATTAAGTTATCAGGAACGCTGAATGCGATGATTTTGTTGTATATATATGGCAACTTGATTATTTTTGAGCTGAGCGTAGCGTTTTTGTTTTCGTCAGAGCGGGAAAAGTCGGCGCCGTCTGTCCGTCCATCGAACTCCTCATTAGGCGGATTTAGAATATTTTATTTGAAAGGCCTAACTAACATCCTTCAGGTTTAGGAAATATAGTTTTTGCCAAAATCTGCTTCAGTTAATTAGTAACTAACAAACGAAATTTTTATGATGTATAATTTTGAAACTCACAAGATATTATAGAATATCAGCAAATGTCGACATGGAGGTGGGACTTTAAATTACGATCTTATGCTTTACACACGTCTGTTCTATCCACTGCAAAGCATATTACTACGCTGCGACAAATTGGCGCTCTCCAGATTCGGAGCTAATGCATATCTCTCGCTCGGAACTTGTGCATCTTGAAGCTAATATTAGTAACATACAAGGCGAGGGGAAAAGAGCTAGTTTAGCTGCTCAACGCTCATTTACCACTTCGACTCTCCAAATTCAGTTGCCTGAGCCCTACGACCATTGTCACCATATACCAAAGCTATTAGGCCCTTTGTTTCTCCCCAGTCACTAAAAATACGGAAACATTTGAAATTTATAACTTAAAACATTCACTAACAATTACAATTTCAAGTGTTATTTTACACACTCAAATTACCTAGCACTTCAACTATTAGATCGCGATATTATATGCTTCGCAAACATATTTTCATTCACCATATTCAGCGCACCCGGAAACCTGTTGACCACTTTTAGCCATTTACGTACAGATAATTTGAAACAATACTAAAATTTCATATTTTTTGGTGCAAAAATTCACCCTCTTCACCGTCCCGCAATGTTAACAATATACCCAATATCTTGGTTTAAAACAACGAAACCCATATGTTAGCAGATTAAATAACCCCATAAATTCACCGTTCAGCGCCAGCAAGTAAACAAAAATCTTAGTCATACATTTCAAAATTTTACTTTTTTAGATGTTTCTTAAATTCGTGGTTCATAAAGCAAAAAAACGGCTGCTCGTACAAAAAAGCGCGTTAAGTAGAGTTGCTGGTCTAGGAGCATTCTGTTTTTGATCTTATGTTTCTGGAAAGAGTTAGACCAAAATGTTGGGAGACCTCAAATGCCCAAAATGAAAGTTTCCAGTTCGTGAGTTTCCAATTCCAGTTCCGGTTTTCAATCATTACATTAGCGCACAGATAAAGCTAGGTGGTCAAATAATTTCGTCTGGTGTCTCCAAAGTGAGACGGGAGTGGTGGAATCGGCGAACCTAGTAAAACACGCGCATAAACTGGAGGAACCTGGGGAGGACGAAATACCTGGCCCTCCGTTGGTGCCCATGATACCATTTTTGGCTTCCCCGGCAAAACATCCCTAGCTGACATAAAACTTGACAAGATTTTCTATAAAAATTCCTTGTGAAGTTGAAAATCTGACTAATACTGGCAAAAGTTGGTTTTTTGCTCAATAATAAAGATGTTTTGCGCCGTTTCTGAAGCAATTTAAAAATATTAATTTTTTTGCTAACAATATAGTTTTGAAAAATTATATATTTCGAAGCCGGAGACGCCTCCGACCAAGCCCGAAGTTGCAGTTCATGCTCCCGAGCAACGTCCGACACCCTCTCTCCCAGTTTCAAACCAGTTAGGCCCAGCTCAAGTTCCCTCCCCCTGCAAAATTTTCGGCGAATGGAGAAGCCACTCCATTACATGTCGAATGTAAAAATTAGCGAAAATGCATCGCTCGGGTGATGACTTATTAGTGACGCGGTTACACAGACATGCAAAAATAAATTTTTGGTCTTTCAAACACTATTTGATAAAGAAACTCGGCTCCCTACGCTCGCTCCATTTCAATAATAGGTTACAATACGAAACTACAAACTTAACAATATACATGTACAATCACAATGATAAGCTTAGGTACATATTTCAGATATAATGAAAATATGTCCGGTTTCATGGGGTCACGTACTGTACTGAGGTTTTAAGGCAATCATTATTCTGTCTGAAACTATTTCACACTAAAACAGCAATTAACCTGTGGTGCGGTGGAAGCCGTAAAAAACGTTTCACAGTATTTACAGTGTCACAATTAATGTGTGATGTCAATCGTTGAAAATTTATAAAATTTCAAACAATTTTAACGTACTGTGAGTATTCTTTGTACTGTGCGAGATACACATATCTGGCTTCTCCAAACTACCAAAATTATACCTAGGGGACATGAGCTGAGGGGTACCCAAGTTCGGAACTGTGGGAACCGAAAATACATAGATGGCGATTCCCCCAGCTCAATTGATTGGAGGGTCCCTCACAGAAAACGTCAAAAATGTAAACTTGGCAGCTGATTGCAATTATTGTGCTTAGTAAAAAGTCCAAATTTTGGTGCCGAAGAATACTAATGGGTGCATGAAGCTGTTGTAGTCCAAAATTTATCTAGGGCATAAGCTGGAGGAACCTGGTGAGGTCGAAATACCTGGCCCCCGTCCCCCTATTTGATGAAGCCAGCATTATGACATATCATCAGCCACAAGTCTTGCAACCGCATGTAAGCCTTATTGCCGAGGCCGGTAGTAACGTTCGATGATCAAACCTTGCTTGATTCAGAAAGGCAACTACATATGCTATGCTTTCGTTTTAGCGGCAGAAATAAAAATATTGATTACGCTTCTTCATTCTAGCTGCAAAAACTTTAATTCTATTGTATAGATAAATTTGCTAACAAGAAAAGTATGAGTACTAGTGCCTGCAATGAGGCTGCAGATTCCAGTTAAACACTAATGACAAGTTGCAACTAAAAGGCTAATGACCAGCACGATTAGGAAATGATAAAACAGGTGGAACGAGAATTTTTCTTGTAGCTTAAACTTTGTAATATCCAACATAACGGAACAAACTAATATCACAGAAATTACTTCAGTAGCTTGCTGAACCTGTAGCTTTACAATATCGAAACATATATACTTTGTCACTAGTCCAAAATATAACTATATATTCCATTATAATTCCGTTATTTTAAACTCTGCCACTCTCCGTTATGACTCCCAATGGTGCCATGTGATCTAAGATTATCGATCCGAGATAGTAATCAGGCTCCGGGATGGCAGTACAAAATGACCCAATTATATCTGGTCTGTCCACAACTCTCCGAAAGTGGGAAGGTGGCGAACTTCGGGGGCCTCCATGTTTATTCTTGGCGGAAATTTCACAGTAGGGGAAATAAATTTTGCATAAAAATCAAAAATATTTTCATATTTTCATGTAGTTTTACTCCCGTGCACGTATTTCCAGGCTTAAAACGACGTTTCTGCATTAGAAATAGTAGTAATTAATGTTTAAAAAACATTTTGTAAACATAAATTTTGAGACACAAATTTTTGGATATAGGTGAATATGGGCTGTATCGTCGGAGTGGGAGAGACGTGCATGGGGAATATGTCACGAACATGTGGGATTTGGAAAATGGAGATGGTCCCCCACTGTGGACAGGCCAGCCTATTCCGGTTACATTCAATAAAAAATACAATTACTTCAGTATATGTTTTCAAAATGTACACATAGTAACTAAGTTATCAGGAACCACCACTATTTACTAAGTTTATTAGCGAAAATAGACGATCGTGGTAGACAGAAGTTACATAAAGACGATTAAAAACTACCTGAAAAGAAAGAATCATCCTAGAAGCACAGCAGGTTGCACTAACTTCTGATATAAGCAAACTAACAGAAAGCAGACTTCAGAACGAGTACTTTTAAACGGTACTGGAAAGCAATGTATAATAATTCTTTAAAGTAAAAATAATCTCTGACGCTTCTGTTTAAGTGAACAAAATTTCCAACCAGTTCTATTTCGTCACCCCCTATAATTATAGAAATTTAAATATCTGTTTAAATAACTTTGCAGCGCCGAATTTTTCATTATGACCATTAGTAACACTGAAACCGAAGATGTAGTATCTAATGTCTAATCGTATGGTAGATTGAAATGTTGGTTACTTATTGATGGTACAGTGGCGTCAGCTCTACGAATCTATTTGTACGAATCATAAACACTCCTACTGGTATGACTGTTTAAGCGTGCTGCTGAACCATAATGTTCTGATTTACAACGTCAAAATATTAGATGTGATAGTTAGCTTTATCAATGGCAACGCAAACATCATTTGCAATAACAGCCAAAGAACCTGAGACAGGATGTCCCTGAACAGTTGAAATTATAGCCATATCATCAACCAGTTAAACGCAAGCTGTGTAGTTAACTTGGACAACAAATTGCATACAAACGAAACGCGTCGGCCATAAATTCATGGTTATACAATTTTCCGGAGAAAAAGAAAGTTCAGTACCACACAATGGTACTCACAACACCCACGACACACTGACTGAATATGGGAACCGGAAATAAAGCAAATAGTTTACTCGTTCCCGTTCAAGCGAATTTTAGCAAAACATTGCGATCTTCTGATTCGATTGATACAGCTGCCATCCTGCAACGGTGTAGAAGCCAGAAAGGCATAATTATACTGTCTGCGTCTAGGCCACACAATTGCCATGAATACACCTTGAACACTGTAATATTTATATGTGCTGAGGTGAGATTATGAAAGCTTTTCTTGCTACCGACGGTGAAAAAGTCACTTTGTCGAAAAACTTGCACTCATGAGTATTATTCTCACACTAACCCGGAACGATTTCGCCGTTCCGTTCACAAAACTGAGCAAACTCGCAAACTTGAGCTTCATCATATACGTAATGATATTAACAACTTTAACTTTGCGATCCCACCGCAGTTAGACACTTGTTGGGTTTTGTCGCAAACAGGTTGCGCCAAACATAATTTTTACAAAACCAGTCGGGGTGATTAATTTGGTACCGAGTCATTGAATCTATAGCCTGCTGAAGTCTAACCGTAGCAACAGCTACGTTTCCAGTCCTGGAATTTGATGTATTTGACGTTAAGAAGTCACTATCGCAAGCGATGCTGGAACTGTTTCTAATGTCGTCAACATCAGACGCGGTAGTAACCGGGGAGATAATTAACGAAGATGACTCTCGCGAGTTTGAAGCAACATTGTCTAGTGTTCTGGTTGCATTTATCGGCATTTGTGGAGTGTGAAAACGCGATTTAGATACATCAGAAAGATGACGCTGATCAATTAACCCCAAATTATCGGCCGCGTTTGACCTCGAGCTTCCATGCAGCAATTTCGTGAATGAACCTCGCAACGCGTGCCTGCCCCGCGAAAACAGTGTACCTATTCGACTATGTCTATTTCGACTTCTGTTTTTAGCGCCATCCATGGCGCATGACATTAGCTCCGTTTTACTGTCAACCGTATTCGTCTTGCTACAGTTGCTGCTTCCACATATGGGTATCTCGCTTTTGGTGGTAATAGAATGCTTTCTAAACTCCGGCCCAAGTACTGCAATCAATAACTCTTCATAATGATTCATTAATTTATAAGTGATACCAGCTGCGACATGCCGAAAAACGTAACGTAATGGAGTATAAGGAAAACAGATGCTCAAAACCTGTTTTTGGTTTTTGTTGTCATCACCAGATCGTCCACTAAATTTATTTGTATAACTGGTGTTCTCTGCATTGAAGCTATTAACCACAAAGTCGTCAGCCACACCGCATAGCATCGGCAAGAATAAATCATCGAATTCACCACGATCGGCCTTTTCTAAAACCATGTTCTGATTAGCGTGCATTACGTTCCCTGAACTCATAGAGCTGCCACTAAAAGGCAATGTTTCCAGTGACTCTACTAATAGTGGTTGAATAATAAATCCATTTTCGTCAAACCGGACGGGAACTGTGCATTCTGGACTGTCCCTGACGGATGTCAAGTCACTACTGTTTAGATACAATGATGCTGTGCTAACCTGAGGTGTAGTGAGCGAAGATATTTCAGATCCATTTCTGTCGCTTGCCTTATTGCGGTTTAATTTATCATCGCAGCTATCAGTAGTCAGTAGATGTTGCTTTGCTGCATATCGATAATAAGCCCCAATTGAGTTAACGACGATTACACATTGCGCCCAAGTTAAAGCGGACGCTATCCAGTCTGGCTTTGATACTGCAACGTTTTGCCTATCAAAAGCGTCTAGTCGTACTTGACATCCCAACTCGCGAAGTAGTCGGGCAAATGCAACTACAACTGCATCATGTTCATCACAATCGTGACTGTAGATAATAACAACTCGAATTGCTGCAGCCGCTAAATTCTTGTACAATACGTCCGGATCATATTCGCCGCTTGACACATCTGAAATCAAATATACATAACACGACTAAGCTAGAAATTGATTAATATTTAGTAGGGCTTTTTTACAGCGCATCAATCGAACAATACGTGAATATTGACGTATTTGCAGTTTGCTGAATAAATTATAAGTTATAACTGGATTGTCCAAGGTGCCGCGGCCTGTTTTTTCACTGACCTCTAGCAGAAACGGGTGTTGCTGGTTGGGACACCTGGCAAAATTTTGCACCATCCGGTCAAAACCCCAATGACATAAAAACATGGCAAAATTTTTTCTACAAAAATTTATTTATGAAGTTAATATTTGATTGATTGGTAAAAAGAAATTAGTTGAAAATTTGGTTATATCCGCAATTAGAGACGTTTTTGCACCATTTTGGAAGCCATTTATCAACAATTTTAGCGTTTGTCGTCAAAAAAAAAAATTTCGAAGCTTGATTGGGCTCATTCCCCCAGGCAAAATGTGGCACTCCCAATTCCAAACCAGCTCTCCCGCTTCATGCCCCTTGGCAAAATGTTCAGCGAATGGACCAGGCATATAAATTTTATATGAAGTGGAAATGTTAGGTTTTGCTTTAATAAGGGGTGTTTTATATGGCATTTTCATTTTGCGGAACAAAATGTATTCACGTCTTAAGTATCATCTTTAGCGGTTTTTATTAAAAATAATTGCTCCCCGATACTGACGAAGATAAAAAAACACATCTAATAAGTCTTCAGCTAACAGACCCTGATTTATAAACCAGTGGTGTCAATGTTGACTGAATTTTCCTGCGATAAAGTAAAAGTCACTTGTATTGGTTTGTTTGTCGCGCATTGATCCACAGACAGAGTGCAGACCACTGTGCAGCAACTTGCACCAAACATATGAAGCAAAGTCCACTGAAAAATACTATTACCTATAGCGCTAAAACGTTTGAGCGAGTCTTACACGATGTTAGATCGATACATTGAACAAATTTGAACCTAGCAAACCGTTGTTGAGTCAAAATCAGCTTTAATGTTGCTATAAATAAAAGCTGTTCGATACAGCATATCTCACAAAATGAATGTAGTGCAATATAATGCACTAGTTTATAACAGATTGATAAAACTAAATTACAATGTTCCAGCACATCCAGATGACATCTGGATACATTGTATTAGTACTCAGAGTTGCGTGTACAGAAGACGTCATTATGAACCGTTAAATAAAAGCGTATGTATATGAAGCTGGCGGTTACATACATTTTTACATCATAGTTTAAAAACACTAGAATTTTACAGATACCAGGTGTTCAAACAAAACGAGGTATAAACGGCTACGACGAGCTAATGCTAACTGTATATTTTCAGAAAAATACGGTTATTTCATGCTATATATTTAGTAATCTGGCAAGTCCAAAGTGGGGGCATTTTCGGCTGCCCCCGCCAAAACGGAGGTACCCCCGGTTCAAAGCCTCCTGCTGAGAAAATAAACGTATAAACGCGTCAAAATCCGGCAAAAAGAAATGGCTCCCCGGCAGGTGAGCCGGGGGCCCCCGGCCATAATTTCCGAGGTTTAGACTAGCCAGGTAATATTATTATTTCCGCACATTTTTTTATGTGTTTTACTACTAAAAACACGAGTGCTTTCATTCTTCCATAAAATCGCGTGTTATAGGATTTATAAATTAAATGATCTTGGATATGTGTCCATTGTAAAAAATATATAAGCGTCACAGCAGTTACTTATACGACGGTGCTTTGACGTTACCGGCTATCTGAAACACAGGCTGAAGGACGTGGACCCAAAACACCGATTATTATATTCCAGTCGGGGCTTCTGAATTAATGAGAAACACCATAAAAGAGATACACGTAACGCATGAAATTTTTTTCAACACGGACCCTGGGTCGAGCAAATTTCTTTTGAGTCCAGATCTTAAACGCTGGGTCCGGATTAACAATTTTTTGCTCGAGAGTTTCACGACTTTTGAACAATAAAGAAACGTAATTACATAGCAAAATTTAGACCACCTCCAACTGCAAAATATTGGACCAAATGTCATTTACGCCTTTGTCATGTGCACAGCATCTGTGGTTTGTGGAGTTCCAGCATTTTAACTATAATTATGTTGTATATATTTTTAAATTGCATTAACCGGATTATTACGTTCGTTGATATTTATGTTATGATGAGATTTCTTATTACGTATGATCTAAAGCAAACGCACATCTAATAAGATTTATTACCAAACCCAATATCTCCGAATCCGAAACAGCTCTGGGTCCAGAGTGGGTCCAATAAATTTTTTTAGATCCAGGCAAAAATATTTGGGTCTAGACCCACCAGTGGAGCAAAAACCTTGCACGTAAGACAGAATATCCTGTGGATGGCGTAATTTTTCAAGCGCAAAAGGTAGTGACACTTGAACATAATACTGGTTGCGGCCAAAACAGGTATGTTTAGATATTAAGCGGAACACGTCTATTACAAGGTCGATGACACCGGAAAAGACAGACGGATATGGGAAACAGTTTTACTTTGAAGCAATTAGGGCGCTGTGTTTAAACGAATAAATATGTATTATTAAGGCGACCAAATGTTTAATGGTATCTTGTTTGCCGAAAATAAAATCAAATTTGTTTGAATATCTATAACGGGTGGCATGACTGGCAACAAATTCTAAAGAAGAATACGATATTACGGTGGATACCTATGAGATTCATTTCACTCTAATAAAGATTGCAAACAATGAATGGAAGATTCAAAACCACCATTCACCATTTTACCAAATATCACCACCATCTGTAATATTAAAAAAGTTTACTACAATCATTATTATATTTTGGCAATTTGTTCAAAATGATGTTGCTAAAATTTCCATACTGCTTTTTGGGAGGTTATTGAGATTATGCACTTATAGCACTAATTTCAATTTAATCGCATGGAATTCCTGGTGAAAATAACAACCAAAATCTACTGCAGACATGGAACTCAAAGTAAAGCCCACAAACAACCGGCTAGGTCGATAATGGCTGAAAAAATATATAAACGAAACTTAAGAGGCAGTTTATAACTAATATTCCTTATAATACTTTCTCAGTAGTTACATGTTACAACATTTAATTGCGGCTAAATAAGGGTGATATCATAACGCAGCATCGCTGGTCGAATCGATGGCATTGAGGACATTTGCGGGCTACTGTGGCTTTGAGCCTTACACCCCACATGTTGACTTATTTTCTACAATTCCTAATCATCATTGTACTTTATGTAATAAAACATACAAATCTGTTAATTTTCATTGATGCGTCCATAATTATTAAATTGATTAACGGATGTGACTAACTTTGGGTTCTAGATATTAGGATGTAGGCCTCTGCTTCTACCAGTTTCCAAACCAAATCAAACAACGTAAATTTTACACCTGACTGTAGAATTCTTTAGATCTCATCAATTATTTAAGCCCTGAACTTTTTCGTTCATAGTTTGACTCGCACTTTTTGGCAGATATTTTATACTTTTATTTACAGTATAAATCTTTAATATTTTCAAGCAGTTTGGATGGTACATGGAAACTCCCCATTTGAGAAACTTAAGGTAGTAGTCTTTTGCACATTTATGCAGAGGCCAGGCAAAACTCATATAAAAGCGTGCGATTTTTTCAAAGCATGTAAGTCTTGGAAAACCGGAAACCTAAACAGTTCTACTAAAAACGAATTTGAGATAAACTTGCAAAGTCTGTTTAGTGACATGTAAATAATGCGATATAGTGATGTATTATACCCCACAGAAGAAAATAAAAAATCTGAATATTGACAATGCACGGAGATAGTTAATTATTCTAACCTGTCACAGGCGAAATTTCTAAGAGTGGGGGCGGAGCGGGGAGGCAAAATTTTGCTCTATATTACACATATTTACATATCATGAAAAGGTACTTTTGACAGAGCTACAATTATTTTCAGGCAATAAATAAAACAACGTTTTTATTAAAAATAGTAGCACTTAATGCTTAACAATATTCCCCATTAATTGTTTATTTTAACAAAATACATAAATTTACAGATGATATAACTTTCTTTATGATTGAGTCGTATACAATTCACCCAAATGTGAACAAATAAATAAAATTATAAATATATTTGAATGGGTGTAGGAGTAAAAAGGGTGAAGCGTAGTAATTTTACTAGCCATATAGAGGTGAAATATGAGAATCTACGCTTATGGGGGTTTAAAGTGACATACATCACTCCCTTTGGCTGGACGGATTAATTCGCGGGATAGTCTTAAACCTTGTAATTTGTATTTGTCCCGTTAGGTTGCGCGTGAAGACCCATTTCAACATCGTCAAAAATAGATTTGTATAATGTTTTTATTTTATAATGCTCATGACTGTTTTAGGTTAGAAGACTTTGATCAATTATGTTCTTTGAACGTGTCCTGGCGACGAGAAATTAGCGGAAACGATCATATCGCAACAAACGCTTAAGCTATATCGGAGAAATTGAACTCATCTTGTAATATAATAATTCTCCCTTAATGATGCTGTATACGATGTGCTGCTACTGTCAACGAAACGCTACAGACTTAAGTTAAAAAGGCTTTTTGAATGGGCGCGTGAGATCCAATATACACGAAAATATTCATGTGACCTTAACCACGCGGGCTACATGCGCGATTATGACAAACTTTGTAGGCTGTTCTGTACGTGACAGGATTAGCTCATAATGGGTTTTTTAAATGGGCGCATGTAGACCTAAATAAACGAAGACTGCAATATCTCTGCACGTGTCGAGCGATGTGGGTGATGCCGAGCTTATTTTGAATAGAAATTCAGACTTTGTGCAGAGGTACATTGTTATTAGCAGGGCTACGTCAAAATTGGTTAAATAGGCCTATGATACCCTAAATACACAATTAATAGATGCGTATTAATGACGTGTTCAACACCTAGAATTCAACGCCTTCGCGATAAGACTACTAGTTACTAACTCTGACAATTGAAACAAAACCATTAATATTTGTAATAAGATACTTTCTGACCTGTTTGAGGTATCGCAGCGCAATCACGTTTACCAATACTTTCTAACGGAAGTGCCAGCCTGAGTGCTTCTAAAATAATTAAAACAGGATATTACGATCTGCATTACGAAAATTACCGTGGAGCGCACTCTCAAGATTTTGGAGCCAATACTAGATTTGGAGGATTACTCCAGGTAAATTCTGACTTCACATCAGCTGCACCTCTGCACCGTGAGATATTTTAAAATAATATAAAAATGAATAATTGTCCTGACAAAATGCTGCGGCTAAGGCATTAACTGAGCTCTCCAAATTGAGGGGGGCCTGGTATTTTTCGGTTCCCCCTGGTTCAAAACAGATGCAACCCGGTTCGTGCCCCCTGGCAAAATATTGGGCTCCTCCCGGTTCGTGCCCCCCTGGCAAAATATCGGTGCCGCTAGGCAAATTCTTTTATTTCCAATGTATTCAAAGTATGTAAAATTTGATCAAAATTTGTACTGAAATAGCGTTCTGAAGCCAAAAATTTCGGAAAATTTGTTAAAATTTGCTTCAAAATCATATTGTCTCTCAATCAACGAGTTTTGGCAGTGTTTCTGACACGATTTTTAACCGTTTTTCTCTTGGCATAACGCCTCCTGGCAAAATCGGGCGCCCACCGGCTCGGAACCAGGGGGCCCCTGGAAATTTTTTCAGCGAATGGAGAGCCCAGATTAATACTCCTGGTTTTAAATTTTGAATTCTGAGGTAGAGAGTGAATCGAGAAAAGCGAAAAATCCTTACTAGCTGGAATAGTGGTAAAATTGGATAATGTCCATTAGTGGGTTTTAGGGTGATTCACATAATAACTTTGGCCAGGCGGACTGATTCGCGCGATCGCTCATATGAAAGCTTGAAATTTCTATTTGTGCTCTTTAGTTAGGCGCCAAGCCCGATTCCAACATGTTCTCCCAGAAAAAGCGAACCCAAGGGACTCGAGTCTGGTCGTGAAGCGGCCAGAAAACTCACTTTGTTAATTTATTGATATCGACGACCGGTATATATGAGTCAAATTAGTGTCGTTTTTGTACAGCAAATACGTCTCTATTAGGCAGTGTATTGTTTTGCTGCATGATTCTCTCGGGATGTATGATTTGAGTCAAAAATGGGGTTCAAATTGGCTCATGAGGCCCAAAAATACACAAAAATCTCAATACACCGCATCTGTTCGAGCTATATGGACGTTTTGGCCTCATTGGCCTTGGAGCCATTTTGGCCTTCGAGCAACGGATCTTCTTTGTACCTATCTCGTAATCTTGATCTGCTAACGTCGCTGCTAAATAGCATTTAAATGGCCCCCATGCGACCTAAAATATGTATATGAAACCAGTAATATCTCCGCAACCATCCGAGCCATGTGCTATTTTGACCCTGTGGAGCGAGCGTAAAATATACAACATGTAGCAGAGTGCGCAATCACGAACACAGTTTGCTGGATAATGCGATGAGTTTTGAGTTTAATGAATTTGGGTTTTGATGTTATGACACTTTTAACACATTATTACCAGAATGAATACAGAAATAATTAAACGTAACCAAACATGCCATTTCGCATAAACATACACACTATTATAATTCTGTGTCAGCCTGTTCTACTGTAGTTCGGTAACCGCCCAGCCGAACTGAATAATACTCCACGCTGCATTAAACAGGACTACCCATATTTGTGACAATTTAAATTCACACTTGCCTAACCAGTAGAAAATGAAAACGTTCAAATTTGTAACATTTGTAATTCAGTAATTGATTATATCGACTTGGTTCTATATTTTACATAGATAAAATCCGAAAAAGTATCATTATACTTAATGCAGTTGCAAATAGTTTAAACATTTATGGAGAATCGGTGCTAAAATCATGTAGAGTTACAATCAGAATAAGTGCTCAAAAATCGATCGAAGCGTCGTTCGGTTTCGATCGTTTGCGTTTAAACGAAAATCGATTAATTTAACGAATTTCGGTTGCGTCAAAATAAAAAAATAATTTAATAAAAATGTTAGTTCGGTTTAATTTAACGAATTTCGATTGTATTAAAATAAAAAGTATTTTAACAAAAAATGTTAGGTTTAATTTAACGAATTTCGTTTAAACGAAGATCGATCGATTGCGTTTCCGTTCGATTTCGTCTGCGTATGATTTTATAAGCACTTAATTTAGATTGTAACTGTACGATTTTTTAAAATAACCAAGTTCAACGGAACCTCCGACAACGAAAAACATGCACCAACTTCACTTACTGTCGGCAATATGTACAAAAAATAAATAATAACAGAAGTGTTTAATATATACTAATAAATAGTTACCTTTGCGCTTTCGGTTTCGACAACAACACATAACAATGCAGATGAACACGATAATTCCAACGAGCAGTAAACAAAGAATTAGAATGATAATTAGATACATGCAATGGTTGTCGTTACAATAACCACCTGTATCCGAGCTAATGTTTGTTGACATCGATTCAACCGCGTTTGGTGACAAAGAAAATAAGTGCGGATTTTCTGGTAATACCAAATCTGAAATAACTTTGAAACTTGTGAGATCCCCAAATGAAAAACACATTGTGTTTTTTCTCCAGTTGGCAGGTTTAATTTGTACGAGAACTGATTTTGAGGAGTTAGCTAACCCCGAGCTTGGAATAGCAACATCGCGTCGCCACCACAGCTGATTTCAACCCAGAAATATTAAGAGTCACCTCCACAGATCTTGTGGCCATATTGATGGTAGATTGTGACTTTACGGAGTGCTCATTATGATTAGTTTTCTGTCCTATAGCAATTTTATAAATATTTTGATTTTACGCAGGTTTCACACAAAAATGCGTGTCAAAATCGGGCAGTTTTGTCTCTTACGGCCGTCCGTAAGAGACAAAAATCTGTTTGGCTGTACAATATTTTAGTATCATGTACATAGCTGCTAGGCACTTTTGTATCTTATGACCTATTGTAAGAAATTATATAACAGTTGTCTGTAAATTTTTTTTGTCTTTTAGAGATAGCCACAAAAGACAAAAGTCTTTAATGACTGGCCATACTAGATTAAAATATCGTAAGGACAGTTATAACAGATTTTAGTTCGTAATGCACTGCAGTTAAAGACAAAAGTGTCTTACAGCCAACCGTAAGAGACTTTAAGACCTTAAGGATAGCTGTAAGAAATATTTTGTCTCTTATAACTGGTTATAAAAGAAAATAGTTTCCTGCAGCTAGCCGAAAGATTTCCGCTGGCAGAGTATCGTAGCGTTGAATCGTGGGATTTTAGATTGGATCCAAGCTGGAAGTCCTTCGCGATAATGGGCGTTGTTTCTCGCCGTACTGCAATTATTGGTGACAAAATTGCGAAGTTTATCCCTTCCGGAAACCCGCTCACGGCGAATTCGTTGGGAAGACTGGAAACAAGCGAGTATTTGTGCAGACCGCGATGTCTAACAATGCACTGATGAAACGCTGGAAAACAATGTACAAAAGCGAACTCAGACTAGATGCTAATAAACTGAATGTTTTTGTGGTTTTGGAGTCTGGCCTTCTCTTGAATAATTAGGATTTTAGCTTGCTACGTCACAACAATTGGAATCACTGAAAGCGTACATGTCTGCTAATTACATATATTTGACTGATGGGCTGTGGATCTTGAGTTGCTAAGGCCAATAATTTGCCATAAATCAAGTTAGCCCAATTTACCACAAACGAAATAAGCTTAATGTAATGCCAACAACCTTATTAGCTTGACGCTCGCATTATAGGGTTGATCTTCATACAGAAATTGTTTAATTTATGTTCAATTGTTTTTCCCTTTTCGGTAGGAAAATAGAAACAAATTGTCCGTCATTGTAGTTTAGTAAACAGTATCGCAGGTGGCTGTACCCGACATTAAAGATATTATTTAACTATATTCAGTACAACCGTTATACTATATTGCTTTCCCAGTGTTGTTTTCAAGCTGCTATTTTGCGTTATTATTTCTTTTCATGAATGAGATTTTCAATTCGCGTGGTTTAGTCACCTTTATGATGAGCTAGTAGAATTTAAAGTTTTTCCATCTTGCGATCAATTTTCCGAAGTTACCAGCTTACTGAGTTCGCACCAGTGTAAATTAGTATGAGGTGATTGGGAAGATTACGAACTAAATCATATTTTGACAGGTTATGAGCTCCACAGGCACTGAACAGAATATCCCAAGGCATAGGTGCCAACGAATCGTCGGCTTGGGGTGTGGGAGGGGCAGAAGGGCTAAACCCACAACGACATCCTTTGCCGATTATACCACGACTTTTCTAAAATTTTCCGCGCGTTATACGATTAACTGTAAACAGTAATTTTAAAATATGTGGTGCTATTTACTAAAAGTAGCAGCGGAAAGCTTGTATTAAGTTCGTTATTTGCTGTTAGGCCAATTTATAACTACAGTACTCGCCAAAAATGACCGTCGCATTTCGAGCGAGCGAGTTCGAGGAATTCGCGAGCGAGTGGCTCGCTCGAGATTTCGCAACTATTTAAATTAATGGAAAATTCTATTTTTAGAACAAATTTATTTCGAGCGAGTGTCGAGCGAGCGACAGTCATTTTTGGCGGGTACTGTAAATTGGTCGAAATGGAGAAAAAGGTAATGGTGAGGCTCGCACTCTCGATCACGTATGTCAGTATTCGTGTTGTAAATTCTTTCTAATGACTAATGGCAAATTGTTGGCTTCATACTCAACACTGTTGCTTCTGCTTCCAATTGTGTCGAGCACAGTCTCCCTGTGTTGACGATTTAAAAGGCGGAATAGCCTTCGCGCAGAAACTGATTTGCATACTGGTGGTGATGTGACTTACTTTCGTTATTTGGAGAAGAAAGGAGAATTATTATGATGACGGGAGTCTTCTTGGTTTGTATAAGATTGTAATTAGAACTGCCGGAATTGGTGAGCGTTACATATTTTGTGCCGGTATTTACGACACTAAATTAAAGGTTATTAACTGTTAAAGCCGGTTTAATAAAATAATTATTCAATTATCGAAATATAGAAAGTAAAAGTATTTCAACAAGTTTCGTTTCAGTAATTATATTTTTTGACAACCAGGATTCATCCAAATCCTACAGACAGCGTAGTTATATAGCTTACCGTCACAAATGTTTGTATGACTGTAAGCTGCTATAAATATGACCCAAGTTTATATGGAAAATGTTGACGTGCATACATTACTCTCTAAGTATATTTTAGGTTCGCGGAGGTTAATTTGGCAGTTGTATAATACGTTCTCCGAGACTGAAAAAATGAACCTTAGGATTAATTCTAAAATATAGATTTTGTTTTGCCATATATTTTTGCTACAATCTATTTGCTAGATTACAGGTAGGATTAATCAAATATAAAAATTTTTAGATTTTGTTGGACTGATAGTCGTGATTTTTTGCGTCTCGTTTTGGCGCCAAAATTTGAGTAGAATCAAATCTATATTGCATAATTGAATCTATTAACAAAATTTAGTTCGTGACATCAAGATTAATTTTAGCCAATTTTAACCTTTCCTCTGACTTAAATGAGTCTGCTTAACTACAGATGAGTACAAAGATGTAGTAAACCATTAAATGTATCTATTTTACTCCATTTCATTCTAGGTCAATGAGTTTATACGTAGACATTTGAAGTTTAAGGAATAAATTCCAACAGTTGAATCGGTTCTGATTTTTTAAGGTCCTACTGCGCACATCTTACAATGGTAAGAGCATAACCAGTTTTGGTTGATACATTATTATAAAATCTATATTATGTTTTGTGATTTTATGGCATGTGATTACTAATGCCATAACTATTATCAACTGGCTAGCCCAAAGTGGGGGGCCGGCATTTTCCCGCTGCCCCCCGGCAAAACGGAAGTACCCCCGACTCAAAGCCCCCTTGCTGAGAAAAATAAACATCTAAACACGACAAAATCCGGCAAAAAAATTGGCCCTTCCCCTTCAAAACCCGGCACGTCCTGCAGGTGAGCCGGGGGGCGCCCCGTCTTAGCCCCCCCCCGGCTATAATTTCCGAGGTTTGGAGTAGCCAGGTCAATACAGTATTTCTAACGTGGTGAATTTTATTCGAACTATTATTTTCATGGAGTAAGTTTCACGTTTTGCTTTAAAGAACAATAAAGATCTGAACGCGACAAAATCCGGCAAAAAAATTGGCCCTTCCCCGGCACCCCCTGCAGGTGAGCCGGGGGGCGCCCCGTCTTAGCCTCCCCCGGCTATAATTTCCGAGGTTTGGAGTAGCCAGGTCAATACAGTATTTCTAACGTGGTGAATTTTATTCGAACTATTATTTTCATGGAGTAAGTTTCACGTTTTGCTTTAAAGAACAATAAAGATCTGAACGCGACAAAATGCGGCAAAAAAATTGGTCCTTCCCCGGCAAACCCGGCAGGTGAGCCGGGGGGCGCCCCGTCTCAGCGCCCCCGGCTATAATTTCCGAGGTTTGGACTAGCCAGGTCAATACAGTATTTCTAACGTGGTGAATTTTATTCGAACTATTATTTTCATGGGGTAAATTTCATGTTTTACTTTAAGGTCTGCAGTAATTTATAAGATTTTTACGGTCTATAAATTAGAGTCAACAACGTTTTATAAACCATTCAGCAGCTGTTCTCTCTTGAACTCGTTTGTGTAATGTATATCCCCGAGACACTGACATAATGCGGTTTTCGGCAATTTTCATGTGTTACATATATGACAGTGATGACCGCCTAATAGTCGTTGTTATCTTTGTCATTTTGGGGTTATTTTTATAAAAATATAGCAAAAATATTACATATTACTTGTCAAACTGTTTAAGGAATAAATTTATCTATTGATCGACATCATAAGTATTGACATTGATCGACAAATAGTTAAGCGCTAAGAATTACATTATACAATAACATATTATGTAGTTAGTCACGATACATTTTGTTTTGAACAAAGTTTAAGAGATCTTAGGTATATCAGCACAAAAGTAACGCACGTTGATGAAACTTAGATTCTTAAACGCGCAAAAATGAATTAAAGGGGGAAAATCTTGTAATTTGAGTGGTTTTACAATGAAAACAGCTGTAAATTAGTTTCAAATTAAAATAGAATATTTTGGCCAGATAAATATTTTTCCTGTATTTCGACTTACCGCAGTTTGTTAAATCTGTATAGGTTTTTCTACAAATTTTGAGGTTTTCACAAAATTGGTCTTTTGGAATTCGAGTCTCCTGGCTGAAGGAAGCAGGAGAACTTTATATTTATGTTTACATAGGAACACTTCTGTTTTTATGTCTAACTTTGGTCACACATGTTAGTTTGCAACTTAACCCTTTACGTGTTGCATTAATTTACATTTCTCTTATCTATGAACAATAAATTAATGGTTGCCGCGAGGTATTGGACCCCGAATGCTCGGATGAAAGTCACATTAATTTACCGTTGAGCTATTGCTCAGATCCTTAAGGCGCCTCGCAAAGCGAGCGCATACCGCGCATGCAACCGTGCAGTACTCGCCGAATTTAGTTAATACGACATATTCAAACGTAATTTTTGTTATCAAAGAACATAGAAGTCAAAAACGTAAACACCTGAAACAGCTGGAAAAGGGTAAGCTGAACTGGACTTTTCTACGGGTCAAACAGTGTGACCTCTTTGATCATTATATGACTGGTTATATAAAATCTAATGTTCTTAATCTCACGTGTCGAAAGCGAAATTAACCCAAATCAGTTATAGTCTTCCTAAACCTTTTTCATCCCTGTTTACCGCGTCGCGCATCGTTAAATACTGCAATACCCAAATTCCTACGATAAATTATAGTAAATTTGTTGCTCATACTACATGACAAGAACTCACTAAAAGATTTAAGTTAACTCCCTAACAGATTTAAATTAAGAAATTAATGGTATTTTATTTAATCTTGGATTTTCCATTGCGAAATAGAATTTTGAGAAATATATAGCCGTAGCGTTGCCCTTAATACATTACTGGTATATTATGTGTTTTAAGACTTCATGGGATTTCCAGTAAGTTTTATAGATCAATGTATAAACAGTTCAAACCACTATTGTTTCTGATAATAACTTGACTTGGGTTACATTTTCTCCATAAATTGTGCATAAACTTACGGGGTGTTTGAAATCAAAACATAGCCACTCTATAGGTATGGCTATACACAATACTTTTTTTAAAAATGCCAGGGATAGCTTTGTTTCCCTCTTGCCCATATGCAATCCTTTGTAAGTGCCCGCTTACCAAGAAGCTGGCTATGTATGTGCTGACATAGTTCCATTATACAAAAGGCAATTCATCTCTTGCATTAAATTATAGACCTATATCATTACTTTCTACTCGTTGTAAAACTAGTAACTCTATCGAGAATGCAGAACGTAGTGAGGCATAGGTACACCTACACCTTAGGCGTGTACAACCAATCAGCTCTCGATAGCTTACGTCGATATGCTATATGTGAATATCACACAATACCGCACAAGTTAGAACAAAACGAACACCGGCAATAAGCTTCCCATGCCCGAAAACCCCCAAGTGAAACTTTGCAGCCGCCCAGGACGTCAGAACAAATTTTAAATTTTGGGTCGGGGAACCATTGGGGCACCATACCTCAAACCTCATGAACCGGAGCCTTAATCGAAAAACAAAAAAGAAGCATCGTCATTTATCATTTTACTCAACCAGAGAAAAAAATTCAAAAGAAGGTAAAAATACCCTTGCTTCCGTGAAGGGTACTAAAATGGAGCAAAAATCCACATTTTGACCCCTAACCCCGGAACAAGCCCAAGTCAAAAACGCCCGGGGATGTACACGGTAAATTAACTATGCCGGTTAGAATGAGTCCAAGATCATGATAATCGGTTAAGTTGTTCCCCAGTTATGGCCGATCACACACACAGACAAAATTTAAAAGATATCACCACTGCAACACACAATCTCCACTACATTTCACTGCGTTCTGATTATGGAATCCATTGTTAATAATCGTATACAGTATTGTTTGCGTTGCAATAATATAATTAATCTAAACCATCATGGTTTTGTGTCAAAGAAATCAACGTATACTCAGCTGCTTGAAACTGCATACCATTGGTCAAGTTCAATAGACAATGGAAAATCAGTTGATATTGCTTACAATGATTTTGCAAAATCGTTTGATACCGTTTGCATGTCAAACTGCATCACAAGATTTCATGTATGGACATTACTGGCGCACTTTCGAATTGGATTACTGCTTTTCTCAGCTGAAGATCTGTCAGAGTTAAATTGAATAATACATATACAAATCCAGAAAAAGTTCTATCTGGAGTGCCTCAAGGCAGCGTCCTAAGTCGATGCGTGGAATAAATTACCTAGTTTTGTTTGCTGTGAACGTCTCGTAAGATCATCCGACTGCAAAAAATTCAAAATACTTTTAAACAAACTTGACTTAAGCCATTTATTACAGTTTAATAGAAGCGTTAATTATTTGAAATGCTATTTACTCCCTTAATAAAAATTAATGTTTTGCGCCATATATTTTCACCGAATGTAGGTAAACTTGCTTCCTTTTCGGACGAATTTAGATTTATTACCGTGTCTTATATTTATAATTTGCTTATGTATTCATTTTGTGATTAAGATTTTGTAACCGGTACACCGGAAGTCAGTAGGACAGCCTAAGTTTCGAGCTCGCAATGATGGCCTTAACGCCTGATGCAAACCTCGTTTCGCTGAAATTCCGGATATCGGTATCCACCACCACCACCACCACATCCTTCAGAGGCGATTGGTTTCATCGCCTGCGCAACGGTTTCGACTGTACCATGATTTCAGCGCGTTTCTCCATTTATCACTGTGTTGGATGTCCTCTTTTCGCAGACCCATCAATCGCATATCTTCTTCCACCAGCTCTTCCCACTTCTTCTTGGGCCTTCCACGTGGTGCTATCCCTCGGAACTTGACACCTGCGACCATTTTCGTTATTCCAGTAGTCCTCCGCTGTACATGACCGTACCACCATAGCCTTCGAATTTGCAGCTCTATTTCCAGCGGCATAAGGTCGAGTGTGGCTGCAACCTCGTCACTAGGTTTCCTGTCTTCCCATCGCACATCGATCATCCACCGCATCATCTTTCTGTCGGTTGTGAGTAGAGGAGCGGCAGCTTCCTTCGTGAGTGGCCAACATTCGGAGGCATAGGCAAGCACTGGCCGGATACACACATGGTATACCTTTCCTTTCCGCGTACTTTGGTTAGCAAGCTGGCGAGCTCTTTTCATTTCACCCAAGCTGCCTGACTTCGAGCCCTGGCGGCTCGCTTAACATCGGCCCTGTCGTCCACTGTGTCTCCAAGATATGTGAACCTGTCCACAATATCGAACTTTTTGTCGTCGACGTGGAGTTCAGTGTCAGGACGAGTAAGATGTTGGCATTCGCGACATGTAAAGTTGGCGTTTGAACGAGGGCGCGCTCTGAGGCCGGAACATCGAAAGTGCACCCACTTTCCACAGCGATTGCACAGAAAGGCATTTGTCCCTACACCCTTGCCACAATGCGTAAAAGAGAACCGTCCGCTCTGTACCGGTTTTCTGTCTCCTCCAGTGATGAGAAATTTGGTTTTAGCCTCATTCACTCGCTTAACATCGGCCCTGTCGTCGACTGTGTCTCCAAGATATGTGAACCTGTCCACAATATCGAACTTTTTGTCGTGAACGTGAAGTTCAGTGTCAGGACGAGTAAGATGTTGACATTCGCGACATGTAAAGTTGGCGTTTGAACGAGGGCGCGCTCTGAGGCCGGAACATCGAAAGTGCACCCACTTTCCACAGCGATTGCACAGTAAGATGTTTGTCCCTACGCCCTTGCCACAATGCGTACAATGGAACCGTCCGCTCTGTACCGGTTTTCCGTCTCCTCCAGTGATGAGAAATTTGGTTTTAGCCTCATTCACTTTCAGTCTCTTTTCTTCCAAGTCGCTGCACCAAGTCTTAAGCCACTCCGTGAGCTGTTGTTTGGAATCAGCAGTGATGACGAGATCGTCCGCAAACAAGAACTCCCAATCGGCTGGATTAGTTGCTTCTTCCAGGACTATGGCGAACAGTAGGGGACTTAGGACAGAGCCTTGGTGCACGCCTACAGTGATGTCGAAATGTTTGGAAAACCATTTTGTGCTCTGACTTGGGAAGTCGACAGTTTGTACAATTCCATGAATTTTTTGAACTAGATGCTCGAGCACGCCTTGTTTTCGCAGCGCCCATAGCGCAGCGCGGTATGCTATTTGTTAATAAACTTCTTTGTTGTTGTTATTTGTTGTATAGTTTAGGAGCCGGTAGCTGCACCAAACCCAAAGGTGTTTAACCAAATCGAACCCCCACGCACTAACGAAACCAGTTAATGAATTAAGCTAAACCCGCAACCCACCTTAAGTAGCGCTTTCATGTTTATTGGGTTATTCTGTGAATAGGCATATTGATACTGATTATCGTTAAAACTGCGCTAAGATTTTATAAATGGTTTTCCTGTTCAAGATTTTGGTAAGAAAATTGTATTTGATTAACCCATGTGGGTAATTTCCAACAACTGTTTATTTAAAAACATAAGTATAAAAATTCATGCATGTCAGAAATTAACAGTAAATCAGAAAGAAGTTGTTTACACTAACAACTGATTTTAGGTTCCTATCATATTGAAGAAATTTATTAAGATCAAATTTTTTTAGATGTTTTCTAAACAATTTGATATTACCGGCCGAAATTAGCGACTTGTCAAGATTTACACTGCTATTCTTAAGAGCTTCTCTGGCAAGGTTTGGAGGGCCTCAAACCATGCGGGTAATTTGCACTGCTGTTCTTAAGCGCATCTCTGACCAGGTATGAGGTCTCATAGACACCGCTTGGGAAGCTTCGCTGATATGGTTTAGGTATGCTTTCTTAGACTAACCGCTGCTGTGAAAAAAAATCTGTTGAAAGTTGTAAATTACAACACTAAATAAAATATATAATTTGAAGTTATCTTTTTTCACGTTGTGGAATACTAGCACTTGCTATATTGGATGCGTACGCAAATACCATTGCTTTTATGGTACGCAGAGACTCCAGAAGCTGAAAAGCCCATTCTACATTCTAGCCTCTTACCTAAAACTAAATAGAAAAATCAAAATTAGACATTTGTGCAATGCCGATGTGTATTTATTGTGGGATGTTGAAGGGGTTAAGCACGCTGAATTTGAAATCGTGTAATAAAACAGCAAGCACAAATTGGCCGCAGTTGCTCTGTTTGTTTTTGCTGTGATCATACTAAATCATCTTTGTACCCTCATGTAAACGATGATAATAGGGTCGCAGCAAGCTATTCGAAAGTGGGGGCAACTCAAAGTGAGGCGGGACATAATGGAAAATTGCATGTACGATAAAGAAAAAAATCATATTATTACAGATAGCTGTCCGGCTACCACAGCCTGAAATTGTGGTGCAGCTGGGACCCCTTAGGGCTAGAATTTATGTGGGGGACAGCTACGCCCCTGACCTGGGGTAGTAGTTACTGAAATAAATCGTTTGTATAAAATCGTACACAATGAATAATGATAAACTCGAATTCTAAAACTATGATTAGGACAAATTTTATCGCTGTGATATAATTTATCGCGTTTATACACTTCAACCCTTTCGAAACAACTCCAATTTATCAATTTCCTACACCTGTTTTGCATACGTTTGTATTGGCTGCAAATTCAATCTCCATAACCAATGTATCATTTTGACGTACTCATGCAATATGTTGTGAATTTTATGTGTTTAATATTGCGAGGGGCAGCGATTTGCAAGGAAATCCTACCCCTCACAACCGCTTTCTTTTCTTTTGGACTCCGCAGCTTACGGCTGCCAAGTTCCTCCGTTTTTCGCCGTTGTTAGAATTGGCATAGGGTGCTCTACTCTGGGGTTCGTTTTGCATCCGCTCAGTGTTCGTGCGTGGTAGTCTCGTGCTAGCCGGCTGTGGCGACACTCAGTTGTTTTGTGGGTTGGGTTGTGACATTTTATTTTACTTAGTGCCTGTAAAGTGTATTGTTTTAGGACGGAGGTAGTTAGCCTCATTCGGGAACCCAGGCCCCCTCACCTTTTTAACAGGTCTGCGTCGTGACCACCCGCTACCAAGTGATACTCTCAGTTAAGGCATCGGCCCACGCGTGCCCGGTCACCCTCTACTTATTGGCTCTTGGCCCAGGAGCTGGGGTTTCGCCCGTGCCTTTTTTTGGGTGTTTGCTCCTTTTTTTCGTCGCGGCCTGTGTTGCTCTCTTCTCTTTGCTGGTGTCCTCTCGTTTTTTTCTGCCTCTTTTCTTTTCCTTCGGCCAACCGTGTTCACGACATGTGAAAAATGGTCACTACTGCCGTTGACAACTGCACTCATTGCGGCGTTTTTTATACTTCTTTCGCGCTCTGTCGTACTGCGCCGAGTACGTGCAGTACTGTTTCTCGCGCGGGTCTCTCTAACTCGATCAGATACGGCTTGTACTACTGCGCAGTGGGTGTTTGCGTGACGGTCTTCTACGGGCTATCTCTCTCCGATTGTAGTTTTGTTATAAAAGTGTGTAATTTTGAGTCTTTGTTGTGCCGACTGTCCTGGACGTAATTATAGATATTACACAATAGTCTTGGCGACCAAAGTACTTGGTATTTACGACACACAGGTATCGCGTCGTACGAACGTTATCAGTATTCAGGGTTTTATGAACAGCGCTTGTTTTGTACTTGTGACAAATTACTCGTATATTTTGAAGAAATATATATTGTGTTAACGACGATACTTTCAGTGCAACTGTAATCAGTTTTGTGGTTTAATTTGTTTGCTACAGGGGTCAGCATTTGTGTTTCTTATCCCTTTGTGGCTTTGCATTTTATTGGCGTGTCGGTTCCTGCGGGCTCGGCCCGGTTAAGTTTCTAAGGCCCCCGGTAGTAACGTTAGTATCACATGATAAGAACTTTCTTCCGCGCACACAAAAATGAGTAAAATTTAACCTGCGGCTAATGGGGCAAGTAACCACTTTTCTTGGTCTCGGCGTTTCGGAGGCCGGGTCGCGAAAATTTTCATAAACATTTGCACTTAGCTCATCCGGGTACTAAAATCGAGCAAAGCAGGGCCTGCCCTGGCTTCGTGTTCCGTATAAGTGGTATACTGATTGTAGCAACTGTGGTATTTTTATTATCTCATTTTGTAATGTATGTTCGGTAACGTTCATCGTTCCACCAGCGACTTCGGTTCGCCTGTGTCTGCAGTCAGTTACAGCTTGGCGGCATCCTATCATAGTTACGCAGTTCCTGTACTGCCCACGCAGCTGGTTAGGTCCGGGCTGCTGGTGAAAATCGGCCATCTCGTACTGTAAATTATATGGTTGGCTGTGGTAATCTCTTTCGGAGAGAACGGGAGCATTACAAACCTTTTTTCACTAAATTGAATAAAATCTTATCTTAAATTTTATCAAGACTTCTTAACTAATCTGTTTGGAAGGAGTCGCCACATTTTACGACCATTTTGAGGCTCCGATCCTCCGGTATTTTGGTCGTTAAAATACTGTTATCTATTTTCGGGTAAACGACCTCATTTTAACTTTAAGTTTTCGAACGACGGGGTTCCCGAAATCAAACTTATCTACAGTCGTAAACTTGGCGTTGGAATTTTTATTACCTTTATGGTGGTACTGTCTCCTCGTTGTCAGTGGTGTACTTTGGTACAGAAAATATTCAGCAGTACTTCTTCCCAATTGGTTGGTTTAAAGTGTCGTTTGCGATAACGTCTACCTCGCTCGGTGGTTCACGTTCAATCATTGGTCCTCAACTTTCGGGTCATTATCGGTATTTGGATCAGAGTATAAAATGAGCAACACAACTGCATCAAGGAACTCAGTGCGGTTTTGGTTTTGTTCAGTTAGGTTTCCTCTCGCTCTTTTACGACAACAATCTCTTTCGGGTTTTTGTTTAATGCAACTCTACCTCCACGACTCTTTCGGCATTATGGTAGCATAGCAGTTTTTTTTTGGTTATTTTCTTTAGGTCGGCTTCAAGGGAGTTCGGCAATTCGGGCTCCGTGCGGAAAGAGCCTCCGGGCGGAAATTTATAAACCAGAAGTTCGGGCTCCGTGCGGAAAGAGCCTCCGGGCGGAAATTTATAAACCAGAAATTCGGACAAAGTAATTTTTAACATCGTCCCTTAGGTTTTTTCTCTCTTTTGGATAACTTTGATCCAGCTGGTTCCTTTCAGCTTCTTTTTCCCGCGTACCGTACTGGGTTCCCGGTTCCGGCAGGGCCGTATTGTGTTTGTTTTATGACATTACGTGTAATTGGAGCGATTCCTAGCAGCATGTACTAAGTGTTCATAGGGCGGATTTATATCTGAACTTTGAGTTGATTTGGTTTTTAGTAGAGGTCGCTCCGGTTCCCGCGGGCGGCGCTTCTCTATCCTCGGGGAACCCCCCGCCAAAGTCTGGAAGGGTTTCTCGCCAGGTCTTACGTTGTCCGGCTTAACACCCCCGGTCTTCCAGCGACAATTATTACTAGAATTTTCTCGCAGTCCAGCGGACAAGCCCCTCCGGACAACACCGCTTCGGGTCTCCGATATCCGCGTACGATGGGATTTCTCTCCTCACCTCTGGGCTGTCCTCGGAGATGCCCCTGCCCTTTCCGACAAAACGCGTGCTCGCCTATTTCGTGTAATGTACCGCAGTACGCTTGGAATTTATACCGTCGCTCAGCGTCATCGTAGCTATATGTTCATACTACTATCTTCTGAGCTTCTTTTTCTACGGAGATTTCGCGAGCCTAACCTCGCCACCAAAAGTTTCTTATGTGGTAAGCCTGCGGCTGGTTCAGTGTCTAGCGTTTCGGGACATTTTTTGTTGTATATAAGTTCTATAGCGTATCGCGTATGTTTTTACTATTGTGGTGCACCATGTTACAATTCTATAAAGTATGCCGTACCATTGATCTACTTAGTAAATCTGGTAACCGGTCTCGTGTTCCGCGCTGTTGACAAAGGGCCGCTCATCTTTACAACGCTTTTTTTGGTACTCCAGTAATAAATATAACACGTTCACCGTCCAGCTTAAATCTTAAACTAGGGCTAAACTTCACTAACATCTCGATCACAATTTTGAATTCAACATTTTGTAACGGACGACTCGGGTTGCGGAAGGACTTCCTCGGGTTTCGGAGTTTTTTTCCTAGGTGGGTGTATGAGGGCGCCCACTTCCCCTTCACTGGGCGAACAGGTTGCCACACCGGGGGAGACCTGTATCATCCACTGGAGACAACGTTGGCCGTACTCTCACAGGGTCCTGCCCAGGAACACCAGGACCAGAGGGCGGCAACTCTCTTCTGCACTGAGCCCACCTCTGGGGACAATAGAAATTTCGGGGTGCGGAGTTCCTGCAGGTAGAGGTTGGGCAGCCCGCGTAGCCCGTTACAAATTGGGGGCCACGCCGTGAGAGCACTGATAACCTTCGGGATTCAAGCTAACGGCTGGAAATCTTAGTTCAATTTCACTTACTTATTTTCTAGTGTCCCCATGTCGTGTGCTCTCTCTGTTCACGTATTCTGGTGCCCCACAACTTACTCGCCGACAAATAAACTTCAAGAGAGTAGACAACTCCCGAACAACTTTCATGTCGCTTTGACTCAAATTCTATCTTTCTTTTCAGGCTTAAGGTCTCTGTTATCAGTACTTTTGAGCTCATTACGCCTGGTATTCTAGTAAAGCTTTTAATTATTCAGTTGGTATACGGAGTAGCGAAATTACGCTCAGGTAAGAGTCTTGGAGTATAATTCCTACCTGTCAGCGGTCAAAGCTATAACATAACGGGTAGCTCTAAGTGTCAGGTTCGCGAACTGATCGCGAAGGTGTATCGCAGCGTCACCCGAGGATCTCGGTTTATTTTTATGGCGTACAAAAGGAGTGGCCACTACCGTGGTCAGCCCAGTTGTATGGGTTTTTTGGCCCTCTGCGAATTCGATGAGTCCGCTTTTGCTCTTGTGCACTATAAAGTACTTCTAATATTGCATTGCTTGTGTATAATGTTTCGTATGGTCGTGAACGTTGCGATCTTGACATCATTGGTGGTTCGGGTCAACGGTACTTATTATCGAAGCTACAGCCGTCGTATCGTCAGCGACGGATCACTGCAACAGCCGGTCACCTCCCCAGGGGCCAACCACTGACGATGCCTGTACGAAAGCCAAGAGCGAAGGATCCTCTAATGGTGGTTCTTCTGTCCCATATTCCGTGGAACCCGCCCATCCTTTTGTCCACAGAAGTTGTAGCGAAACTTCTCAGCAGCACGATAGTGACCGTCCGGCTAGTAGTAGCTGGTCAGTCGCTCCCGTCCAACGGCCCGTGACCGATTCTGGTGCGACGTCATGTGTGGAAGTGTCAACTCCGTGCAACGGACAACTGGACGAGGCTCGACATCAAGTCCGTTTGTTCGCCAAGTTTATTGTCCAACGGTCGCGTGGCCGCACCTGGTTAAAGTTCCCTGCCTCCGAGGTAGATTGTTTTGTCGTCAGGGTTCGGAGCTGTGATCCCAGCCAATGTTCAAGTGAGTACGTCACTCCAGCTACGAAACTTCTGGCTCTTACAAATGATGCTGCGGTTGCAAGCCAGTCGGAGGCTACCAATGATGCGGAACCTAGCAACGAGGTAGAACCTAGCAACAATGAATTGGAACTTATTTGTCCTCGGAGTAATGCAACGAGCGGGAAACGTAGCGGCAACCTTACTGAGTACTCGAATGTCGCCCCCTTTGCGCCCGGTAATTATGAAGCGCCGGGAAATGAAGAACCTAGCCAACGAGTAAGAGCCAATTGACCGCCTCAGCCTCAGGCATCGGTCGTAATGCCGCACGTTTTCCAAACCAAGTTTGCCGATTTCGCACGGGATATCGACCCTTTCTAATACTACACTTGCTACGGACGACTCGCAGAACCAAGTGCCTGTCCAAGAAATCCTGTGCGCCTTGGAAGATCCGACCGAGGAGAAGGACAGTGACTGCGGTAGCCAAAGTCATTTGTCGGTTTCCTCGTATTCCTTTGATAGCGACGTTTTTGCCGATGATGAAGCGGATTCTAGTGATTGTGGGACTGAACCTGATATGCACACCTGTGGAACGGCTTCGGACCGGCGTGGCTCTACGGATTCGTAGCCCGCTAACCCGACAACCGGAGGGTTTGGAAGACCGAAAGCCGGTGGCGCTGCTAAAATTATGTTAGGAACGCAAACCCCAAGTCCCGCCGGGGAACCGATCGTCGGTCGTGTGGGGAGCACGGCTGAACCGCCCGGCCTCGTGCGGGCAACCCAACACGCACCCGCAGAAGGTGTCGATGAAATTAATCGACCGCCCGCGGCGGCATCAGTGCGAGTCTTGTTTGCCAGAAAGCCGATGGGATCGCGGTCCTCGGACAGTTCGGATTCAAGTCTGGGACCCCCCGCAAGTCAAATTCGACCAAATGTAAATAGTTTGGCCACTAAGAACAGCACCGGTTTGTGTCGCCTGAATTGTACATGTGCCGTATGCATGTTACCACATGAGCAACTTGATGTAAATGCTTGGCTAAGGACGAATATAAATGACACATACCTTGGAACCGAACGAGCGATGTTGAGGCAACAAATATTGCAGGAACCTGAAGCCATCGTGTCTCAACCACTCGATTGGTCTGCATCTGAAGTAAACCACGTTAGCATAGTGAACAAAGTGAGCACCGTAAGTCAACCGCTGGAAGGCCCACTAAGCTCAACATCGAATGTACCTCGTCGCGAGGAAAAGACCGAGGATGAGGTCGATTCGCAAGTGAATAAAGCGTCGATCGCCGGCACACACGACTCGGAACACAATGGGGCGCCCTCGGTCCCCCCAAGCGATACTGCCGAGAACCTCCGACCGATGTTGATAATCGTTTATAATAGTTACTTGGAAGCGTTCATCCGACAGCCGAAAACTGAGAGAATGTTGGAGATATCCGGGCCTTCGCATTTGTTTAGTACTGGTAACGTCTTGCCTGGAGAAGTTCAGCATGGGCAGTACCTGGCTATAAACATTTCTGCCAAAGCCGAGTATGACCTATTGACATATCCTCCGAGTCCTGAAAGCAGCGAAGACGAAGGAGTCGCTGCCGAGTCTCGTCCCGGAGCGACCCACAGCCGATATGAAACCGAAGAGCGAAATTTGGCAAATCAACCTCTATGGCTTACTTTTCGCCGCGTTCGGAGCATTTTAACTGAATTGCAGCGACAACTAAACCATTTCGCCGAACGCATGGCCACCGCTAACAGCAAGCGTGAACGGGCAGAAGCAGGCAACATATATCAGACCCTACGCTGGGTAACCCCGTTCTCGTTCACTGACGACGCTGCATTTCCGTCAATTAGCAAAATGTCAGCTTGCGAAGTGCTCTTGGCCCTCACGTCTAGGGTAAGTGAACAAAAGCCGTTACGGGACGTCTATGAGCAAGTGCTCGCGGAAGAACGCCAGCGGGGCATGGTGTGCACCGACGTTTGGACTCGGCCGCATGAGGAGTGCACTGCTGAATGCTGACACCAAACGCCGCGCGGAAGGTGGAACACCTGTTTTATACAGGACATTGACTCGGCACGCCCGGCATGTGGCCTTGCGCGAATTGTGTCGGGATTTAGATATCGACACCGAATCATCACGGGACTCGGCGGACGACGGTGAAGTACTAGACCTGCCGGAAGCGCGTCCGGCGGAGCCGGCCTCCCTGGAAACACCACCTGTGATCGAGAACAGGATGCGCGACGAGGAAGGCAATTTGGAGATGGGTAGCCCAGCTCCAGATCTGCCAAGTGCGACGCCAGCCGAGGATGCACCACTGTTGCTATGCGACGGTGAACCGAATACCCAAAACACTGTACCAAGTGACCAGACGACGGCTGAGCGAGCAGCTTCCACACGGAGAACTGGACGTGTTATCAACAGCCTCAGCAATCTTATGCTGTATATGTGGGGCGCCTTGCTTCTAATCATAACACCCGGCGTTGTTTTTGCGAGGCCGTTCAGTAACCATGTCGCAAGGCTCTGGTCATTTGTCAGTCAAGAATTTGGAGTGTTGATTGAGCCTCAGGGCCTGATGATGTCGGCAGCAAGAACCACGCACCTACCAGTAATTTTACAACTATCATTGAACAATTGGCGCGATATGGTGGTCACGAAGAATAACACTTTCTGCCCGCCCTTTTCTTCCGATGGAAGCTGTCGATCTGACTGCTGTTTCAACGCTACGTGTGAGGCGTACCCGCAGCTGCAAGCACTCGTGGATTCACTGCAAGCTGAGCTCTTCAACGCCTATAATGGGATCCTGGACACGGGTTATTACGCGACATTGATGCTAACTTTTTGCCAGCAAAACGAGCATTTCTGCGATTTGGACCATGGCACGCGCCCTAAGCGATTTGCTCTTATTGCCGCTGCTGCAGCACTTGGCGGACTCGCCGGATTATTCGGCGCAGGAATGTCCCTGCATAACTCAGCCTATATCAGCGCTTTAGATAACAAAATCGGCGCGCTCACTCAGGCCCTAGCGACCTCACATCAGGATATGCTGGTCAACGCCAAAGCAATACAAAAACTCACCGTTGCGAACGAGGAATTGTATACATTCCTGCATCACGGAATGCAAGAAGTGACGGCTATGATCGAGTAAGTAAGGTGCAATGATCGGAAGTATGCTGCTCAGGTACACCAAAGCCTAATCGGGCACATCTTCAGTGCCAATCTACGGACGGCAGTGCGCACTATTATGGAATAGTTAGTACATGGAAAACTAGACCCAGCCGTCATTGATGTGGTGATGCTCCGAAAGCTCTTCCACAACGACCCGCAGATAGCGGTGTCACTACTGAATCGGGAACCGGGATTAGCTTATCAATTCGGCAAGGTTTATCCGGTGCAGGCCGACTTACACCGATTGCGTTTTGGTTTTATCCTGGAGGTCCCGCTTGCTGCGGAAGCTACTTCCGAATCTACAATACCGGTTGGAATGCGCCCGCTACCGAAGCTCAGTTCAAACTACCATTGCCAACATATGTCGCTCGGCTGGACAATTCCAAGTTCGAGGTACTAAATATGGAAGCGTGCGCGGCCAAGCCCGGTTTGGCATATTTCTCTTTTGGCGCCTTATCAGTGGATGCGAGAGCGCAGTGCTTGGAGTGGGTCATATTAGGTGCTGAGACTGCCCGACACATTCAAGAGTACTGCCGGGAACATCTTTTCGTCGGCCCTATGACCAACAAAACCGAGGTACTATCTACCATTGCGGGGGTACTTCTCCGCACCCGCGTGCCACACGTCGTTCTGTCGAATCGATAGGTGCTGAGCCATATAACACAGGGGGAGAAGGTGGCGATGCCGCCAAACGGGGTAGCCTGGTTTGGCCATCGCAACTACACACATTTAATCATAGGAGATATCATGCTTACGAGTACGATAAAGCCGAAAGATTTTACTATCGTTATGGCCCCGCGGCTTAACATCACTGGGCCGGAGGAGCTTCCTTTTAAGCCGTTGACCTGGGACTCGTTAAACGCCGCCAAGTCAACGAACTTGCGCATTCAGCAACTTGTCCGACGACAACTGACTAAGACTTTTACGTTACCCGTAACTGCTGGTTCCAGCGTACCCGTGTATGCGGTGGTGATCACATGCGTCGTGTTGTTGGTCTTTGGATGTTTAGGGTACCGCTACTGCGCACAACACGAATAGCGTAGACAACTAAAAATGAAATGGGTTAGGTGGACAACGCCGGCTGAGCAACGCCGCTTGCCGATGGCCACCGCTGACCTGAGTGTGCGGGAACCACTGGTAATCGATATGCCCACCGACCTGAGCCGGACCGTGATGGCTAGGCCTGTCACGCCGGTGGATATTACGCCACCATACAACACGCGATACCAATCCGGGACGGCAGGCGAACAAACACAGCGATCACCAAGGATTGTGTTAGATAAAGATCCTCGGTATTACGGGGGAGTGCCTCGGCGAGATAGAACGCCTAAGAAAGGAACGACGGTCGAAGCGACTGACGCTAGTATGACCAGGTCGAAGACCGCCAGACAAGTAAACTCCATGGCAACGACCACCTCGCCGCTGGTAGTGACGGCGCGAGTAAACTCAATGCCCCTCCTAACGTTGTTAGACACGGGCGCAGATGTTTCAGTGATTTCTCTAGACACTGCTCGAGAGGCCCACCTTGACATCCAACAGGATGAGAAACCGCGGATAATTACGGCTTCTCTGCAAGAATTAACGACCTCGGTAAGCCTGCGGCTGGTTCAGTGTCTGGCGTTTCGGGACATTTTTTGTTGTATATAAGTTCTATAGCGTATCGCGTATGTTTTTACTATTGTGGTGCACCATGTTACAATTCTATAAAGTATGCCGTACCATTGATCTACTTAGTAAATCTGGTAACCGGTCTCGTGTTCTGCGCTGTTGACAAAGGGCCGCTCATCTTTACAACGCTTTTTTGGTACTCCAGTTATAAATATAACACGTTCACCGTCCAGCTTAAATCTTAAACTAGGGCTAAACTTCACTAACATCTCGATCACAATTTTGAATTCAACATTTTGTAACGGACGACTCGGGTTGCGGAAGGACTTCCTCGGGTTTCGGAGTTTTTTTCCTAGGTGGGTGTATGAGGGCGCCCACTTCCCCTTCACTGGGCGAACGGGTTGCCACACCGTGGGGGACCTGTATGATCCACTGGAGACAACGTTGGCCGTATTCTCACGGGGGTCCTGCCCAGGAACACCAGGACCAGAGGGCGGCGACTCTCTTCTGCACTGAGCCCACCCCTGGGGGCAATAGAAATTTCGGGGTGCGGAGTTCCTGCAGGTAGAGGTTGGGCAGCCCGCGTACCCCGTTACAATATTGTTGTTGATAGAGCTGCTGTTTAAATAATAGAATTAAGATAAATCACACATTTCGAACATTCACCAACGGTAACCGTTTCAGTGCAGATTTGAGTTTAAGATACAATGGACTGCAACAGGAAAATGTAATTATATATTTAAATGAATGTAGCTTTCTTTAATTGGGTAGCTAACACGTTATGCAAATAATCTTGTGCTATTGAAGGAATTCCGTTCTGTGTTTGTCATTCAGGAATGGCTGTACAGATTAGTGAATCAGTCATTCTTGTCTCATCGCCGCCTCTCATGCATGTGCTTGTTATCTTAGAGCTTCTACAAACGTCTCGGCGTTTTGGCAACTTGCCTCACGTTGGTTCCTGGAAGCTATTACCTCAATTCGCTCTCAACGCTCCGGCGGAGGCCAGCCTGAAGACCTACTTGGCGATGGTAGCCGGGTTTATTTCGTTCTGCCGTACGGTGTTGGGTTGCAACGCTCGTTTTCCCGCGACAGGTTATGTTTGTATTTTTCTGATTTCTAAAACGCAGAAGAACTCTGTCCACGCTGTCGAGTATTTATTCAGCTTTACTTTGGGCCCATCGTTTTATGGACGTCCATCATTCTCCCGGGACACGGTCGTGAATTTAGTATTCGAAGGGGCTAAACGGATAGCACCAAATGTCCCCGGCAGGCTGCCGCGATCAGTTTGAGTCAGTTGAAGTCTCTGGTTGGGCCGCATATTTCGCCCGGAGCTACAGTAAAGCAGCTCCGGGATGCTTTGTTTTTTGTTTTAAGTTTTGCGGGGTTCTTAAGATTCAACGATGCGGTTGGCCTGCGCGTATCTAACCTCGTGTTCGATACGTGATTTATGAAAGTGTTCTTGGCAAAGTCTAAAACTGATCAGCTCAAGCAGGACGCTTTTGTGTACGTGCCCGTAAGTCAGGACGATTTTTGTCCAGTTAAACTGGCGCGTCGTTATTTTTAATCAACACGGCATGCTGTTTCAGGCCATGCGTTTTTGTTCGCGCACGACGATTCATGTCTTAACTGGCATGGCGATCTCGTACGGTGCGGTTCGGTCGGCTATCAGAGCTGCGTCACGAAGAGCCTGGTTAGATGGTGCCATTTTTGGTACTCGTTCGTTTCGCATAGGGGGCGCAACCGCCGCTCATTTGGCAAATGTTTCGCATCAGCTGGTGAAGTTTCACGGGAGATGGAAATCGGATTATTCGACGAAGGCTTTATATATTGATTTACAAGAAAATTACGTGTTTCGCAAGAAGCTATGGCCTATTAGAGGGCGTTGTCACGGATTCGTTGTCTGTTAATCTTCCAATAAAATTGCAAAACAAAAAGTGGTAGCTAAAACCAATTAAGGGTGTTAATTTGTAGCGTAGCAGAAAATTAAGAAATTTTCTTTCCATTCGTACTCACATAGCTTACCTATAACAGCGGTTTTATTAATGTAACCATACATAATGAGGATTGCCGAGAATGAGTTAAAATCTGACATTAAAAACTATGTGTTACAAACGTGAATGTGCTGATATTATCTTTGACCGCATATACCGGTATTAAAGAGAGGGTCCAATAGTATAACCCTCACAAGACTGTCTTTTCCGCGGTTTTAATGCCCCTCACATAATATATTATAGATATGTCCGTGGCAGTATAAAGGCACGCTGGAGTGTGCTTAACGGAAGCTGCAAAGAGAATCATATTCTATAGTAATAATATAAAACACCACAGAAGAAGAATATAGACAAAATAATGCTCAACAGCCTTACTTTGTCTTTAGCAAGGTGATATAAATAATATATGTGTGTGCTACCTATATTACATCAAATGTGAATACTTTAGCCTGATTCTTTCTGTAGTTCCTATCGGTTACAGTGGATTATTTTCTAGCGATTTTGAGACAAAATTCGGATTTTGACTGTTTTGTGTCATTTGCATTACATGTAGTTAATGTCGCATGCTTATCATAATTCAAACTGTATAGTCTTGCTCTCTGACAAACCATTGGCAATTAATTATGAATTTTGGGCGAATTTTAGTATGAAAAAATTTTGCCACCTTGTTTTCTAAAAAAACAAACCTGAGATCATGTCAATAGTATACGAGTTTCAGATTCACTGGTTTGTCGAATACCCACTGTGGACCATCACACACCAACTTATCACCACAATGTTTGCCTATTTTTCGCGCCGATTTTCGGCTGTTTTTACGAACATTTTGTGGGGTTCGGGGAGCGGGGGATCAGGCTGCTTGCCAGAGGAACCAGCGAAACACCGAGGGGATCCGAGTCTAAGGGAGGGATAATCCCTCATGTCCCGTATGAGCATGTGCTAATAAATGTTGTATAAATCCCTTTCCAATCAATATCTGTTTATCAACTTATTTTCATTCTTCAATTTCAGCGAATTTTCAATTTTCCATCAAATTTTCCATAATACTCTGAAAGGGGCACAGCGTGGGGGCACGTGCACCTTCCAACTGCTACACAAGCAAGAAAATGAAATTCAGAATTTTGAGACATAAATTTATTTCCAAGCCTTGAGTACGAATTCCGTTCAATTCCGTTTTATATTTGTAGGGTTACGTCAAAACGGGATTCTCAATGGGCCCTTGAGAATCTAAACAACAATACCTCCACAGCAGCTTAAATCTCACTTAGCCGTAACATATTTTTGTCTCTTTTGGCTAGCTGCAAGAATCTATTTTCTTTTATATCCAGTTATAAGCGGCAAATGTCTCTTACAGCTATCATTAAGGTTCTGAAGTTTCTTGCCGTTGGCTTTAAGAGATTTTGTGTTTAACTGCAATGTATTACAAACTAAAATATGTTATAACTCTCCTTAATATATTTAATTTCGTATGGCCAGTCATTAAAGCCTATCTCTAAAACACAAAAATCTCTGACAGACAGCCGTGTAAGAGACTGAAATATCTTATAACAGTCTGTAAGAGATTAAAATATCTTACAATATAGACCATAAGATACATAAGCACCTTACAACTGTTTACATGAAACCAAACTATTATACAGCCAGTCTTACAGATTTTTGGCTCTTACGGACGGCCGTAAGAGACAAAACAGTACGACTTTTGTATGCATTTTTCTGCGAAACCTGCATTATTGTTCATAGCCGTGTCATGTCTGTGAATAAGATAAAAGAGAATTCAGTATTAACATTTTTACAAAAAACGTTTGCAATAGGATATATCCTATAATGGCTCTGTTTTCACTAACTGTCTTTTGTTAGAATATTGTCTGCCATTATTAGTTTTACCGAAACATTAATAATAACTCTAGAAGATACGATTCGAAGGTCTGTCGGTCTAGGTGTGGAGGTTAGATGGTGCCGACAAAGTATTAGGCGAGGGGGTAACCAAGACTTTTGAATGTTTCCCAATTTTCCGGAATTTTGTCTCAAATTTTGTGTAATTTTGTTCATAATTACTAAAATCTTTTGCGCACCATCGGCGCGTAGCGGGAGAAACGGGGGCCCTCAAGGGGGGGGGGGTCACGTGTACCAAAATAACCCGCTGAAATTATTCTCTGACACTACAGCTACATAATATCTTTTAACAAACCGTAGTTTGGCACGCAATGACGTGAAATAATGTATGTGTGGCGTGGAATGTTTATGGTCTGTGGCGTCTATATTTGCTACAAACTCTGTCAACGGCATGAGCAGAAGGGCGTCCTTGTTCGAGACTAGGAATTCAATATTTTGCCAGAGGGCATGAATGGGGTGCGGCAGGATCAAAAAGCTTCGAATTCTTAAAATTGCACGATTCAAAATTTTGCAATACAAATTTGCTAAATAAAAAAATAATCGCTTATAGACACTGTTACGACAATTTAATCAAGGCTAAACATTTTTATGAAATTTTTAGAATCGGAATGGAATTTTTTTAAATATTGTGAATTTTTGTGTCAACTGGGATCGTTTATACCGGAGATAAGCAAAGAATTTGCCACAGTTAAGTGAACTACGAGAACCCAAAATTTTGCAGGTAAATGCGTTTTGACGCAGAGAGTAGGTCTTTCCATATGGTTTTAACTCCATATGGTTTTTCGATGGGTTTTTTCTTAAAGAATTTGAGCTTTTCGAACTTATTCTCTTCATTGCCCATTGAAATATAGCACTGTGCTTTGGATCCCGGTTAAGTCAATAGGAAAACGTTTCCCTTTATCTATATTATATACTAAAGAAACAAGGTGCGGTTGCGGAGTAGATGATTTTAGTTTTGTTTGTCTGAACGTTTTGTAAATAATAACATTTTTATAAATGGCTAAATCCTGTTTGCCCTGTAACTTTTGAAGGGATCGCTTGATCAGGCTCATTCTGCGCCTTTCAATTTGCAATTTGTCTCGACAGGCAAATCGAAAAACGCCCAGCATGACGAATATCTTTAAAAAATAGAAAATTGCAGATTTTTAAACGTTTTGTCTAAAACGATTGCTGTACATCGTCAATAAGCTCATAAAAGTATCATTATGAGAATCCCAAATTCTAAACTTTTGAAGAAATTAAATAACGTTAAAGACAAGATAACATTTTGCGTGCGATAAATAATGCAGAATCCTTAAGAGCCTATGGAGCTGAAAAACAAAACTATTTAAGCTTCGATGACGTTGGACGTCTTGACAGATCGCGCTGCAACCAAAACGTATTTCACACACATTGGCATGCAAAACACGAAAAGGATAACAGAGAAAGGAGCAATTTACCATGGTATTAATAAAAGAAGTATTCTTATAAATTTTATAAGTATGGGGTTGTTTTAAATAACATTTGGGATCAGAACCGTTAATTAGAGCATACGAATCTGAACTTACACAATGTATTATACACAACACAATACACAAATATTATAATAAATCTGGCCTGTCCACGGCCTCCGAAAAGTGGTGGGGGAAAACTTTGGTGCCCCCATGTTCATTCTCGGGGGAAAATTAAAAGTGGGGGATAAATATTTGCTTAAAAATACTAAATATTTCCATGTTTTCATGCATTTTTACTGCTGTGAATGTATTTTCAAGCTAAAAAACGATATTTTAGCATTACATATAGTGGTGCTTAATGTTTAAAAACAATATTATGCAAACAAAAAACATAAATTTTCAGACATAAAAAAATTTTTGGAATTAGTTGAACATGGTGGTTTCAGCCGAGTGGGGGGGGCGGACGTGAGGGAAATTCACGAACATGGGGGATTTGGAAAGTGAGGGGTGTCCCCCACTGTGGACAGGCCAGTTAATAATAATCAAGCAGTAGTATGTGTAGTCGGCTGGCGGTTGATGTTAGCTGAAAAATATAAAAAAATTAAAGTTGAAACAAGAAATTCCAAACTAGAAAGAACATAATATGTTATATTATATTATATTGAATATTATGTATTATGTTATATTATATTATATGAATATTATATATTATATAAAAATCGATTTCACCAAGTTTTCAAATAGATAACACCAAGATTGCACTTAGAATTATTTTATTGCCCTAACTTTAGCTCTAAATAGATTTTAATTATATCAACCAGGCTGGGCCCCCCGGGCCCCCGAGAATGAACATGGGGCCCCCGGAAGTTCCCCCCACTTTTCGACAGGCTGTGGACAGGCCAGCCAACTGATCTGGCTGATATGTTCGCGTTATTTAACACGGAAACCCAAAACGCAGAAAGATGATATTTACCTCTCACAACAACTGCATGATTCGCCGCCTTGTAGCAGGTGCATACTTCTTTATGAAAACAAACACACATTCCTTTGGAATTGGTACGATTAGGGATTAACTAAAATATTAATCATAATGTGATAATTTTAGATGATGGACTGTCAACCATTTTGTTCTAAACATAATGTTGTGCAGTGTAGTAATAATAACTTCACAATTATTATGTAGCCGTGTGGTTCCGACGCTTCAATGATTTCATTCACAAATTCTCACAAAGCCGATACGAATAATTTAAAAATTCTTGATTTTTGCCATTTGGTTCCCAAAATTTTTTGTAGAATATAGCTTTTGCCTGAAGTCGAAAAAAGTGTACCCCGACATACGTTTATCGAACGCTGCAGCTTTATTGTAATGGAAAAAGCATATGTTTTCACTGTATGAGCCATAGAAAAATCCAATTCAAAATTCTGAAAAGAATCGTTTGTTTGCTGGATGTAAATGATTGGCTTTTATGGTTACTTAAACACGTTGGTTACATTGTTTTAAACAGCATATTGGGTTTATAGTTAATCTTGTGGAACGTTGCAAGGACCTTACGTACTAAATATTAGCAATAAACTTGTCAAATTTTGGCTTTTTTTCAATTTTGTTGTACCTACGTATAAAGGATTGTGATAGGACTTAAAGTTGCCCGCATTGTTGAATATGATTGAAAGCAATAACTGAACTTGCGTGCTATGTGTACGTATGCAGTACGTCAATCGAAAGAAACATACGTGAAAATATGATGCCAGAAATTCTGATTTCTTCAGAAAGTTGTGATTAATAATGTTCGATGGTTCCCGACATTTGGGCAGCTGATGAAAAAGGGTCCTCTGATTTTGATGCTGGAAGGAAATGGCCGGCACCGTCGCACATAATCTATTGCGAAGTCTAAGAAGTGAGTCGATCGCGCACTGCATCCGTAAAGTTAGATATATGTAATAGCTATATTTAACATTTTTGTACCATATGATGCATCGATATAGTCCGCATAGTACACCACAAGCAGGTTTACTCCAGAGAAAACTTGGAATAACGCTACATCGCACGAATTGCGGTCAACTAAAACTAGCGAACAAAACAACCTTGACGCGACTTAATTCAGGCCATGTCGGGGACGTGTTCCAAATCTGTATTCTCCTAACACAACTATCACATCATTATGCTTTTCAAACATGTGAAAAGTTGCATCGATTACCGTCAACCCGACCAGACTGCTATCTATAATATGATTTTACCTGTAAATTTTAAAAGGTACCGGAAGCTTGGCTTACAAGTTCCGAACAAAAATCAAGCATCTTTGGAAGGGATCGTATGTGTGGTAAAAGTGGCAGAAAAAGCTCACGACAATTTAGTAGTACTGAAAATGTGAAAATGTCTCTTACTGTGCCGTAAGTTAATCTATTGCTGTGGTGAAGTACAAGCGGTGCGAACAACTCCGTTAGTTTTAGTTACATAACGTACCGTATAGTATGCAGTGAAATTTGACAATGTGTGTTATCGAGTTTTTAGGGTGACACTGATAACTCAACTTTGGCTGGAAGGATTGATTCAAGTGACAGCTCAATTGAAAGTTTGAAATCTCTATTTTTGTGTCCAATTGTTGGGCGCGAAACCCGATTCCGACAACTTCTCCCGGAAAAGCCTGCCGGAGAAACTCGATTTGGCTCGTAAAGGAGGCAGATAAATGCCGTTACTCGTTTTGCTGTTATCTCAAAAACAGGTGTGAATATTTGAGCCAAATTGTAGTTGTTTTCTGCAGCGAACAATGAAAGACAACAATCACAATCTGGGCTCTCTATCCGCTGAAAATTCTGCCAGAGGGCATGAACTGGGGGAGGGGGCCTCTCTGGTTCCGAACCGGTGGGCACCCGATTTTGTCAAGAGAAAACGGTTAAATATCGTGTCAGAAACACTGCCAAAATCCTTTTGATGGAGAGAAAAGATATTTTGAAGCCAAATTTTGACAAAATTTACGAAAGTTTTGGCTACAGAACGCAATTTCAGTACAAATTTTGATCAAATTTTATGTACTTTAGACCGTTTGGAAACAAAAAATATGCCAAGAGGCAATGTGCCGGGTAAGCCCAAAATTTTGCCATGGGGTATTAACCGGAAGCACCTGTTTTAAACCAGGGGAATCGAAAAATGTCAGACACCCCACTCCTCCAATATCTAGAGCCCAGACAATGGTTTGACGATGTTGCATTTAGATCAGTATGGTTCTCGACGGCCCTTGAGACCCAAAATTAGTGAAAACAATTATACCTCGACATCCTCTTCATCAGTATGGGTGAATATTGTGCTCATTTTGTGTCGCAGTTATTCGACCTCGAACTATCTAAGTATTATATGCCTCTATTGTCTTTATTTACGTTGTAGAATTAGGTCAGAATGGTCATAAGACCCAGAATACACGAAACGACAATATCACCACAGCGAATCCTGCTATATACATAGCTGTTATCAATCTCATTAGAGCAATGCAGCAATGATATTTGAATGATCCAAGATACACAAAAACAGTCATATCGTTGTAACCGTTGGGGCTACATGATAGTATTAAGCTCATTTTGTAGAGAAAATGAGCCTCTTTATAATGGTTGGTACGATGGTTTCGTACGTTGCAGGATCGGTGTATAATAGGTTTTGAAATACACTCGTATGGGCCAAAACACATGAAAACTGCGATATCTCCGCAATCACTTGAACGATATGGGTGATTTATTTTGTGGGTGCAGCTGTGCACGATGCATTGTTATTGCGATTACCTACGCTGTGGAGTCGCGGCAAAACTGGCACACAGTTCCCCCTCTCCGCGAATTACCAGACACACAGTTGTTGCATGCGATTTAGTAGGAATGTTTCAAAATTATTGTTTCTCCGGTTAAAAATACTCAAATTATGTTTTGTTGTTCAATAAATAAGTATAAAAATAAAAATAAACATAACCAAATAGTGTCAACTATCCACTTTGGATAAGACAGTTTTAAAATACTTATTTGTACCTTTTACTCCTGAGCATAAATAATGTCGCTTTTTGATTGATTTCAATCGATCCAAAGCCTGCACAGATTAACACAGAAATACATTGTTTTAACAAACCGCCAGGATGTGTTTTGTTACTGTTACGGATTTGCTTCGCCAGAACATTTTGGAATTACATTCGATCCTGTTCTGGAAGCTCCTATGATGTACGATGACATCCTCACACGTGGAGTGACAACATCTCGATCCTTCTAGAATGTTCTACGGATTTCGAAGACTAATGTCATGATTATTCTAGAAAATTCTTTGATTATATTTAAAGACGGTTGCTTACCACAACTTGAGTTACTGTTTAGTTACTGCTGAAGTACTGTTTCATTACTGTTCACTTTATTGTTTCTTGTTGTCACGATTCAACGTTACTTTTACTGTCTTGTTTACTACTTTTTTATTCACTTACTTCTGTTGGCTTTCAATAAACGTTTGTTTTCTACAACTCAACGTGGATATACACCTCTGGGAATACAACAGAAGCTTTCTGGCGCACTGAGTAGGATATTCTTCAACACTAAGATCGACTGCCACATAGTCAACGGATTGATCAAGATCGAAGTCATCGCATCATGGCCGCATTCAAGGACCTGATGGTACTCATGCAGCAACAACTTCAGCAACACCACGAAATGATGCTGAATATGGAGCAACAACGGAAGGACGATCAGACAAAATTCGAAAGTATATTTGGGAAGATCACGTCAGGTACGACTTTAACTTCTATTTAAACGGTCACCTCGACGACTCCGAACTTCCCTCCTTTTAATTCAACTTATGGAAATTTGGACCGATTATTACGCTAAATTCTGCACCTTCCTGGGCGCTCATTCTGTTTCGGACAATAAGAACGCCCAAGTATTTCTTACGAACCAATCAGCCACTACGTACAAGCTATTGGTTAATCTCGCGGGTCAAAAGACCCTTCCTACTGATATCAACGAACTGACTTAACGAAATCGTCGCCTTCATGAAAGATCAGTTCGATCCAACACGTTTCATCGTCAAGGTTCTGGAGCGATATGCAACGCAAACCCGGCGAAACAATTCAGGAACTAGCGGCGCGCATTCGCCAAGACGCTGCAACGTGCGACTTTGCGTCTATTAAGGATCCCCAGGACGAGGCATTGCGGACTCGCTTCATTTTGCTCTATCAACAATGAAGCGTTCTCAAGGCCCGTTTCAAGATCAAAGGCGACGAACTGAATTTCGCTCGCGCAATTGAAATCGCAACTGAAACGGAAGATGCCGCTAAAGTCGCCGAAGAAACCGTCTACGGCTCCAAGCCAAAGCCGGTAAATAAAGGGAAGCAGCATCACAAGGCCCATGCAATGGAATCCTCACAGAATTTTAGTGATTCGGGCAAGGCAAAGGTAACCTGCTACCGCTGCGGTCAGCCGAGCCACAAGGCAAACGATGGCCGATTCAAAGAGGCTAAGTGCAACCATTGCAATCTCGAGGGTCATTTGGAGAAGGTCTGCCGCAATAAGAAGCTTTCCACATCAAATGCAAGCAAAAATTCCGTGAAAAGAATTTAATTCATCAACTCGGTCAAGGAATCCCACGACAATAAGCCAAAGCTTGAAGTACCACTAGAGATTGATGGCAAACGGTGCGTGCTTGAGCTGGATACTGCCACTACAGCAGGGAATAACCGGAACCGAAATTTACCGGAACCGGAACCAGCAACCGGAACCGTCCATTTAAACCGGATCCGGAACCGGAACCGGAACCTGGTCTTCGAAATTTATATATAGTAAAACAGATAATGGAAGAAATGAAGGTATAGTGGATTTAAAATGCATTAAAAATAACTTTACATTAAACTTAATGTATTGCGATGGTATTATTGCCTTTCTGAAAGTTTAAAGAGACTGAGGAAGCTAATAATGTTTATTTATCGATCAAATATCTCGGTTTTTGGACATTCAGAGCAAAAATGTCTTCCATACACCATTGCGTATACTGCGTCAAATCGAATGTGCTTACAAAGCTTGGAGCGTAGAATACACACTTTCGGCTCTGTCTCCAGTCGCCTCCCTTTACTACACATACGTTTGTAGCATGTTCTTCAGAAGGAAACTTAAAATTATTGGTTTATATGATTCTAAGAGAAAATAATAGATAGAAGGTAATTTTCTGATCAGTGGTCAGAGACGCTGTTTAGTCTAGCGTTGGACATCACAGTGCCCGTCAGTTAGATGATAATGATGATAACTTTCTAATCAGAATGCTATAAATGAGACACACTGTGATGCTGCTCGCACAGTTTCAATAAATACAGTTCATAGCCAAGAAAACAGTTTCTAGATGCGTTGCAGATAACGTTAGTTTACTTTAATTTAGACTGATTTACCAAGTTTACAAGCGCCCTGGCGGGTGCCTGACGCAATTTATGTTAGCCAAGCATACCCTAAGTACTTCTGCGTAAGCCATACTCTGTTACCGAGTTGGACCGGTTTAATTCAAACGTATCCCACAGACTTCTGGATGTGTAAAATAGCTGCTACAAGCATCGACCTGGCTTTGATTTAACAAACTCCTGCAGGTTATTATGAAAAACTCCTGCTCAAATTATGTGCCCTACTTACGTTTCACACGGCAAATTGGTTAGTTAATCTTTTCTTTTGCTTTGTTGTATTGGAGCTTTATCATTGTGTAATATATATTACATATGTTTGGATTACAGGATGAAGCAAAAAACGTGGAAAATTTCAAACAAAATTTTTAAACCGGAATTCCGGTTCCGGTATGCTTTTTGCCCTTTGCCGGAACCGGAACCGGAACACGATTTTCGCCGGAACCGGAACCGGAATTCCGGTTACTCCCTGCACTACAGGTAATTTCATATCCACTGACAACTGGCATATGTTGGGACGGCCGAAGTTAGATAACCCCTGCTGCCGTTATGATACCGCCAGCAAACATGATTTGCCAGTGAAAGGCACTTTCGTTAGGAATACTCGTTGCCAAGGGTCAGAATTTGGTTGTGACGTTCGATTTCTTAACGACATTCTTGACTTGGACCTATTGGGACGAGAGGCCACCAAACAGTTGGGAATCTCCGTGGATAAAGCAATGGACAATGTAATTTCTTGCAACGCAGTGTTTAGTCACCTCAAGGCTGACATTAAGCTACGAGACCAATGCAAAAAACTCTGTGAAGAATTCCCCAACCTTTGGAAGTCAGAACTGGGATGCCTTAAAGACTTTGAACTAGAAGTCGAATTCAAGCGACAATCCCACCCGATTTTCTGCAAAGCAAGACCGGTCCCTTTTGCCATCCAAGCCGATTTGGAGAAAGTGTACGAAAGCGGCATTGCTAAATGAATTTGAGAGCCGACTCAGTTCAATGAGTACGGCACGCCAGTTGTTCCCGTTCGCAAGGCACTCCGTCCAGGTGAGACGAAGCCTGCATTGCGTGTTTGTGGTGACTATTCTGTCAGTATAAATCGGCAGCTAAAAGACCATCAACACCTACCGCTTCCGGAGGATCTCATGCGTAAACTAGGAGGTGGGTACGGGTGGATAGAAAGATTGATCTGGCCGATGCGTATAACCAGATCAAACTAGGCCCAAGAAGTCAAAGGAAACTTGCTCTCAATACACACAAAGGTGTGCTTCTTCAAAAACGACTGCCGTTTGGGATCAAGTCCGCTCCAGGTTACTTTCAGCAAACCATGGATCAGCTTACACAAGATATACCTGGTATTGCTGTCTATCTGGATGACATTTTGGTCAGTGGAAAAGATGCTAATGATCATCTGCGGAACCTCCGACGATAACTTCAGCGTCTAGATAATAAAGGACTCCGCTGCCGACTGGAAAAATGTCAGTTTGCACAACCGTGGGTTGAATATCTCGGGCACTAACTGTCGAAAGAAGGAATCGCCAAAGGACCAAAGGTCGACGATCTCCTCAAATTACCGGCACCACAAGACGTGTCCAGTCTGAGAGCATTCTTGGGCTCGGTACAGTTTTACGCCAAGTTCCTTCCCACAAACCTGGCTACAATTTCCAAACCACTGTTCCGTCTTAGAAAGAAGAAGACGCCCTGGAAATGGGACGCAGAACAACAATCTGCATTCGATCGACTAAAGCAACTTCTTTCCTCTGAAAACGTGCTGGTTCACTATAACGAATCAATACCATTAGGACTTGCTTGCGATGCTTCCAACGTTGGAATTGGTGCAGTATTATTTCACCGTTATCCAGATGGAAGCGAGCTGCCAATTTGCAACGTCTCAAAAATTCTTAATGAATCCCAGAAGAACTACAGTCAGATTCAGAAGGAAGCACTGGCTATTATCTTCGGGTTAAAGAAATTTTACCAATACCTTTATGGAAGGAAATTTACATTGGTCACAGATCATCGACCACTTATTGCCATGTTTGGGCCCGGAAAAGAAACACCGATTCTCGCCGCAAACAGATTGGCTCTCATGTTGGGACTATTTGATTTCCAAATTGAATTCCGCAAAACAGCGGATCATTCAAATGCTGATGTCCTGAGTCGTCTACCTGCGACTGACGATTTCCAGTTCGACAATGGAGGAAAGCGAAGACGATGCAGCTATGGTCTGTGCTATTCAAGACATCAGTAGCTCCTGCTGACAAACATTCACTGGCCCGCGAATCGGCGAAATATCCAGTCATTTCAATAGTGCTTCGATTCACACGTGAAGGATGGCCGCCAAAGAAGAACGACGAAGGCACGGAAATGCAACGTTACCGTAAGTTGGCTGATTCACTATCTATTGTTAACGGCTGCTTAGTACTTGGCTCCAGAGTGGTGATCCCTGCCAATCTTCGCCGCGATGTCTTGGAATTGTTGCACCTGAGACACTTTGGCATGCAGCGTATGAAGCAGCTTGCACGTACGGCTGTCTACTGGCCAAATATTGATGATGACATCGAAGCAACCTGCCGCACTTGCACCAGCTGTGGGGAGTACCAAAACAAACCACCAAAACCTGCAATTCATCCATGGATGCTACCAGAAAAACCATGGAACCGTTTGCATCTTGATCACGCTAGTAATTTCCTGGGGACTAATTGGATAGTTTTAACCTCTTTCTACGCCTCTGGGAATACAGTAGTTACGTTAAAGAATATACAATAACTAAATGTTTCTTAATTCAAGGTATGCACTACAATACATAAATTACGTACTGTTGTCTGCTCAATGACAGTTCGAGATATTTAAAATTTATCCTAAAAGCATTCTAATTTTATTCGAGCCCTGTTCGAAATATGTGGTTTTTAAAATTTGTTCGACAACTGCTTAAAATTTGCTCGAAAACTTTTCATGGAATAAGTTTATTGCTCGAAATGTGACAGTCAATAGTTCGAATGATTTAGCGGAGACGAACGCACATTTAAATACGTGACATCGCTGCTCAATCGTGTGGTGACATTAGTTCCAGAACAACCTTTTGAAGCGGAATAAATTGCCGTGCTTCCAAATAGCAATCCTTCCGCACTGTAGAACACAGACATTAGAACACGCTACGCCCAGCTCGAGCCACACGAGACAGTGCAACAAAAAGTTCAACCTTGCTGCATTTCTTGAATTCCAGGACAAGTCTGATACCGAATACTGCACTAGCGTCAGACCAAACCCAGCAACAATAGCTCAATATTCAACTATAAATGAACATCGAGCTCAAACCAGTGTTTATATTCCAACCAATACGTTGCAAAGTTTATCTACGTTCTAAAAATCCTAAAAACCAAACTTACAACGCGAAGATGTTGTAATGAGAACAAACACCTGAACAATCAAAAACTAAATAGCACCCTTACTGTAATATGATATCTTCCGGGAACGACATTTTTAAATGTTGTGTTACCAAATTCACATATGAAACGAGAAATCACAGCTTTCACCAACCGATCCTAAAAACGATGTAAAGTAATGCCGAATGAACTAAAGATGAATATTACAACAAAAATACGTTTTCGCAACAACCAGTTTTGCCACATTGCAAATACAACACAAAACTCCGAAAACCTATGATCAGGGAAAGCTCGTGTTGTTCTGGGCTCTCTACAGGACCAAAATTTTACCTGCTGCAATTTAAGCTGGGAGGATGTCTTATAGTTGCATTCTATCGCGTGTTTCAGGCTTTTCAACTATATCGTTGTTCATCCTAAAACGTAGCGAGCGAGGTTTAATCAATATTATCACTATATGTTAAGACCTGTAGCAGGATTTGCGTTGTATATATCTAAAACCTCTTGAACCACGATTCTTCATAATGCTGGTTGGATAGGAATTATGCAGCAATTACAATTAGATGTGCGCAGCAATATGGTAAAACTGAAAGACAAAATCGATTCCGTTTCTTGTTTTAAAATAATTTTTATTTTTACTCGATTCGAATCGACTCGATTTGATTCCGTTTTAATAGAGAAAACTGATTATAATTCCACATTTTGGACTTTATTCCACTCGATCTGGTTGCACTTAACGGAAATGTATTTTAATCGAGCTGGCACTATCATATTACCAGGTAAGTGAAGTCAAAACAAAACGTTCACACCAACCAGATTAGCAATAAATGTATGTGTTTAACATAAAACAGGTTCTAAAATTACAGCCAAAAGTAGATTTAAAACGAGTTGATTTACATAAAACAGTCGTTTTTAAACGAGTGAATTTAATTTCAGGTTTCTGGAGTTCAATTTAAAAGGAGCTTGATTTCAATCGAGCACCGAAATTGCAGCCATTTTCAGTTTTATCACATATTATCGTAGTACCCACATCACGAAACGTGGCCCATTCTGTATGTCACAAAACCCGCATAAGTTATCTGAAGGCGCGGAAAACAACGCATAACCAAATACGTGACGATCGAAATTTGTCGGTAAACCGGTTCGCCGACAGCCGATCAAAAACCCCTTGGAATGCTCTACCTTACAAAAACCATAATATTTTGGCATGCCGAAAAACATTTATATATACAATTCTTGATGCCCTGAATTTCAAAACAATTAAAGGCAGACTTTTAATTATTATTGAATCACTTCGTAATCGCGTTTTTATAACGAATATTCAATAGATTCACGCCACTTGACAGAGGTCGCAAAAATGCATGAAATCTACATAACATTTGGCACAAATTTAGCAAAAATAGTCCGGATGCGAACATAGATCGGGCATCATTCATCAAACATCATTACGTTGTTTGATGAACATACAGAAATATGAAAATCGGCAAAAATGCACAGTAGCGCATACTGCGTTAGTGCATCACGGAGCATCTGTTAGCATTATTTAACTGTCGATAGCAACTGTAGAATATTGTGGACGCGAGTTTTTAACCCACTACAGTCCCGATATTGACAAAAGAACTGTCGCCAGGTATGTAAACACCTAAGCGCATAAGTGTGCCCATACGATACAACTGCATGAGACAACAGATTCGAAATATCACGACATGTGATGTTAATCTACAGATAAATTACTGCGGCTACAGCACAAACTATGATGTTCCATCGTTCTATAACGCTAACGACATATTCCGACAGAGTCACTTCCCAGAACTACATACGAAGTTGGGCTCTCCAAATTGAGGAGGGGAGGGGCTGGCATTTTTCGGTTCCCCTTGGTTCAAAACAGGTGCCACCCTGTTCATGCCCCCTGCCAAAATTTTGGACTCCCTCCGGTTCACCGCCTCTTGGAAATTTTTTTTGTTTCCAATCGGTCCAAAGTACATACATAAAATTTGATCAAAATTTGTATTAAAAGTTCCGTTATGAAGCCAAAAATTTCGCAAAATTTGTCAAACTCAGCCTGAAAATTGCTTTTTCTCCCCTTCAAAAGCGTTTTGACAGTGTTTCTGACACAATTTTTAGCCGTTTTAGTCTCGGCAAAATGCCCCCTGGCAAAATCGTGCGCCCGCGGTTCAGAACCAAGGGGCCCTGGTTCACGCCCGCTGGCAAAATTTTCAGCGAATAGACAGCACAGCGAAGCACTGTGTAACCGGAATTAAAAATTTTAGCTCAACCGGAACCGAAACCTGGTCTTATTAACAAGGCAAAACCAGGAAGAATTATTGATGATTGTTTGGGGTGGATGATGCTACATATAGGGTTATTTAACCCGTTAGACACGTTGTTTTCATTGTTTTAAAAGTACACTGACTTCTCGAAAGTCTGATGCCCAGTAATTTTTTGCTCCGACACCACCCTACCGCTCCAGGATAAAAACACTCAACCAGCCATCGTTTCCCTTACTGCACTATGGATGCATTATAGCATTTCTGTGTTTGTGAAAGGCCTTAGATAACTCCTAAACGAAGACTGGACCGCAAGCATCGTTTCCCGTCACCAGTCGAACTGCTAGTATTAGACAATTCTTACAAGTGTGAAACTATGGAAACTGCTTTATGTAGTGGTTACAGAGCACGACAACTGATAAGGCCATTATTTTGTAGTAGTAGCTTGAAGCAAGAAACTAAGCAGGAAATGTCGGGTTATAACTTAAATTAGACATCAATTAACAAATGCGGAGTACGGAAAACTTTAAAAATTATAAATGTGTTACAGTTAGATTACATTATCCCTGAGTTTTGTAAACAGGTCAGTATGTATTAAAAGTCCACATGTTATACTTGGGTGCGGGTGCTGATCTCTCGTTTAGTGACAGTCGCAGCAAGAGTTGCCGAAGCATAAGCCGTCAAGGGATGCCAGTTCCGACTCGGAAACTCCATCCAAGCAATATCGTTCCTGTTTTACGAGCGGGTAGCCTGACGTAACATGGCGTTACTCTCTTGCTCAAAGAGATTATGCCCACACGAAGGCTCGAACACGCGACCTCATGATTGTGAGACCTGCGCTTTAACCACTGCGCCACATGGCCATGAACTGCTCAGTAGATGTCGAGAAATGGGCGTTGCGAAATTAAAAGACATAAAAAAAACTCAAAAGTACCTGAGCGAACACTAACGCAGAAACTATTTCATTTTTACATTATATAAATTACAGCAAGAATAGTGTTGTGCTTATCGTTTTGTGTGCACTTTAGTATTGCACTTGTGGTTTTGTTTGTTACCTAATTTTGACTAGAAAATCGGTAACTTTTATTACAAATTTCGCTATGCATTCAACATACACAAAGCCGGATCTTCGATTTTTGCAAAAATTAACCGAAACGCATTGAAATAAAACCCCCTTACTCCCTGCTACGTAGGTACACAACGGAAACCATTGTGTATGAAGAGAAAACTTTTATTACAAATTTCGCTATGCAGGTATTCAAAAGACATGAAGCCCGATCTTCGATTTCTGCAAAAATTAACCGGAACCCATTGAAACGAAACCCCCTTACTCCCTGATATAGAGATACAAAACGGAAACGACTGTGTATGCGTTACACAATGTCCTACAACGTTTTCACATTGAGACATCAGTTTTGTCCTGCATCAAGAGCGAGAGTGAAATGTTTTATACAACACAAAATCACTAGCGATGCTTGCTACGCGGTACAGAAAAAAAATATCATCAGCACTAAAAATCCGGTCTGTTCACACCATTTCGAAAATGGGAGCTTATCTGATATGTTCATTTCGATATAAAAATTATAAAGAACCAAATTTTGTTCTGCATACTAAATATACATATCCATGTTTTCCGATATTAGTTACTGACGCTCAAATATTTTCAGGTTATAATCCGGAGTAGTATGAGTAGTTATTATTAATGTTTAAAATTGCTGGAAAACCGTTAACTGCAAAACCCATTCACCCATTTCCACAACTAAATGTAATTACATACGTTTCTCACGGCATGTTTCCAAACAGAACTGTGATAGCTTATCAGTTTAACTTCATATTCGTCGAAGCAATATTGTCTTGGCGCAGCAAAAAATTCAACAAAGATCTCCTTTGCGTAAGGCTTTACGTGGATGTGACGAAATGAACCGGCCCATAAATATGCCTCTGGATGATCTTAAAAATATACACACAGTCAGTAATACGCAGCAAGTAAGAATAGCCATCACACTTGTCAATAAATCATAATATATGAAATTGTACAATGAATTTTTCAGTACGTATGTAGCTCACGATCAGTACACGTTTCGGGTTTGAGGCCTAATCTAAAACACAAAGAAAATAAATATTTCGCCAAAAAATTTGTGAACGGTTTACTTATATTTCTATACGTGACTTCACACAATTCATAACAAATATTATGTACTTCTAATCTCAAATACGATAAACTACATAGGTACTCACGCAACCAGGAAAAATGACTATTCTGCACATTGTGAGCATTGCAATTCTCCAAGTTCAGCTTTTGCAACCCCACAATCACAACAGTAACGCTATAGCAATGTCAACGCCGCAGGTCTCTTTATTTCTTACTACAATGATCAAAAACTAAAACTCATGAAATATATAACTCAGCAATATTAGAAAAAATTATATTTCATTTCACGTCGAATAAAAGAAATTGCTACAGTCTATCATGATGAAGAATTTGCGACTAAAAGAGGGATAAAAATTTTTTATGCACACGTATACGATATTTGGAGAACCTCAGGTCGCTACACTCGCTTCGTGTCATATTATTAATACTTACAAACTGAACAGTTGTAAGGTTTTTCATCTTCATCGATTGTTCGACCTAAAATTCGCGAATTAATGCAAGAAACGATCTCTACGGAGCTGCACATTCGAAAAGATAAGACATATATAGTCGATTAGACAAATAAAAAAATGAAATGTACATATATGATTTTTCACTACCGGCTGCACGTAAAGAGCAAACTTCTTGCATATAACCGCAGCTAAATCATATAATAAATCAGAAATATAGTAGCCCAGTTCCCGGTGTTAACGATTCTAACGATGGGGCGATTTCTTTTTTTGTAGAATAAAACAACTTCTACAAAGAAAAAATGAGTGATTTTTCTTCAAGCTAGCTCAATCTTAATCTTAAAAATGATGTGTCTTACCTCAAGTAACTGACAAATGTCGTTCCGATTGTACAACGATAATGACCAAAAGTTTTTGGCGAACGATTCAGACCCGAGGCGTGCAATTTTGAACGAATGATAAGGCGCTGGCATAAGCCAATGCAGAAAATCGTAAATTTAACCAAACTTTTGAAGTAAATTGAAGAAATAATCCGTCAAACCAGTGAGCTGAACTTGAACAAATTAATAGTCGATAATAGTAATAACAGTAAGTGGAAGAACTATGTACAAGAGTTTGAAGCAGTTTTAGTTAATGACATGTATTGCTGTTTATTCCCTAGGCCCGCCGACCTCTCGCAAAGCCTGATACCGCTGCCGAACTTCTTCATCGCAACTGAATTGGTATCTCTCCCGGGTTCCAGTTCTGTGACTACAGGGCCGTAAAATACAAATTCCATCTTAACATCGACATCACGGTCTTCATGTGCTGGCCATTTATATAACGGAAGCCTTGATTCTGTTGCCGTGTCTCTGATCAAGTAAACCAATTCAATTGATTTTGGTACCTCATTAGGATCGTTGCACCAGATATTTTTAGTTGGCCCCAATAATAGTCTTCGTCGAAATATACTGCCACAAATTGTTCCTTATGACTGTCATCTAGTATCTCAGCGATTCTTTTGATATCCTGATCAATACGTCCAACAGAATCAGAGAATGACGGTTCCTGATCAGAAGATTTCTTAGAGTCGTAAGAACAGCTAGAGTCAAACGAAGATTCACGTTTGGCCTTCTTTTTAACGACAGGTGGTTTGTCGGCTGACTTAGACTGTAATTTTAATTTTGGCTTGACAATTTTGAATTTTGTCGACTGTTTGGAAAGCTTTTTAGTCTTACTGGTAGATTTTTTCTCATCAGCCAAACGTTTTTTCTCCTCACGGGCTTTCTGTGCTGCTAGAAAACCATCGTCAGTTATAACCACGGTTCCAGGCACCTGCTACTTTACGACATACATCGGCCCTTTTGTTGCTATGTTCGTAGGTGTCTCACCAACACCTTTGACCTGATTAACTGCGGCAACCATGTCAGCGCCGTCGCGTCTTATCGGAACTTGCGCCCATACCAAAACGTACTCATGGCCGGGTTCTGGCGGAGCTGTTGGCTTAGGTGGTATTGTAACTCGTTCACTATATGATTTGATGCTACCAGTACTTGCAGTACTTGAGCCAGCCGACTGAAAACAAATTTTTCTGCGAGCATCATGCGCATAACATGGAGTCTGTGTTTGTTTCCTTGGAGATTTTCGAAGCTGCAGAGTGGCTCGGCTAGGACTAGGAGATACGGCAACAGTAGCAACGGAAGCCTGAGCCGCTGATACGTTTTGAGGCCCATATACTTCAAAATCGGTCGCACCTACTGGTTCTTGAGGTGCACATGGTTCGATCTGAGCATCACCATTGCCAGGATCGTGACCGTTGTCAACTGTTGCCGGCAAAATACTCCGATAAAACGTAGTATTGGGAATGCCGTCGATTTTCGGTTTACCTGCATCAACCCACTGATTATATTCATCTACTAGCTCTTGGGGAAAGCTGTCTTTTCCAATATAAAGCTCAGAATTGACCGGAAATGTACCCGTTTTTTCAAATGATGCCCTAATGTTCTCTTTACTGAAACCAATTGGCCAAACTTCCTTAAGAAGATCAACAAATTTTCCTTTGTTAATGCTTCGGAGACCACCCATTCGAACAATATTTTTTGTCAAATTTTGTTCCCAATGGTTTTTAAGCGGCCCGAAACAAACTGTGTCTAAAGAATGCAGTGTATCAGTGGTTTTTGGCGGCAACCTGATAATGTGAATTTGATGTTTGCGGCGCAACTCTAACAATTCCACATTAATGTGCGTCGAATGTCCGTCGTAAGTCACAATTGCTGCTTGAGGTTCGCCGTTATCCTTACTTTGAATCCAAGGAATGACGGTTTCTTCAAAATATCCCTTAAATGAAGTTTTAGTTATCCAACCGTCTGGTGTCGCGCTCATGGTCGCAGTCTGCGCAGCCTCCGTTGAACCTCGCCATGCCGCACGGACATCTGTGCCATCGTGAATTATATGCGGAGGCAACACTGTCCCATCGGCGAATGTCGTAGCCAATACCGTTGTATTCATTTTGCCTGCCCCTGCAACCACATGATGTGTTTTCTCTCCCCGAATTCCCACGACGCGAACTTTTGAAGGGTCATGGCAGAAAGATGTTTCGTCCAAGTTAACGATTCGATACTGTTTCCCTTCAAGATTAAGTTCTATCACCAGTTGTTTCAATGTATCATAATAGTCGTTTATGACAAAAGGGTTGGAAGTTGCTGCGAATCGTCCGACTGACATTGACGCAGGCTTTTTCAACGACAAATTGTGCCGTTTCATGAAATTTTTAACCCACATCCATTTTGGCAGGTCGTTTTTCCAGACTTTAAGTCGGCGGGTTTCGGGCTTAAGTTGAATCCATGCTTGCACAAATAGCGGTATATCGCATTGTTGGCAAGGCTGGCCGGATCTAATTAACTGTCGTATTGTTTCTGCAAGGTGGACTTCATTTGCTTGGCTTAAGAAGGTCTTGCGCCCGGTTTGACTTTCTCCCCAATTTTCGGCGTTGATAGCTTTACCGTCTTTTCGCAATTGTATAGCCTTGTTCAAAGTAGTTGTAGAAAGCTTAAACTGATGAATGGCAGCAGAAAACGTCAAATCACCTCCTTTAACCTTCAGTCGATTTACAGCTTCATTAAGATTATTAAAAGTCCATGGCTTTTGTTTCTTAATATATTTTTTACCAGACATGACTGTGCGAATTTAATCTTCAACTAATTATGTTTACTAACACGCAACTTTTTAATAGCCAATTAATATATATGTAAACCTAAAAATAATACAGTAAAACTAATTAGAGAGCCAGGATTTTGTAGTTTCTGAGATCACGCAAAACCGAAACGTAACAGCGTCATGATACAACCATATAGTAATCCTTAGACAGGCGAGATTGCAAGGAAAGCTTAAAATAGTACACCTTGCGGCGCGGTAGCACCGTGACATGGTGTTTTCAGGAGGAGGTTCGATTTTGTCTCATGTCATTTTTCTTTTTGAATGAGGTTGACAAATAAAAAAACATTCGACAAATAAAAAAGTAGTGCTACAAAAGAAAAAATTTATTTTTATTTTTGTCGAACGATTGCGAAATTTTCGACAAAAAAGAAAACGGCTTTAATTTTGTCTCTAGCTAGCATATATCAAAAACGTATGAGCACAAATAATTTTTATAGTTTTTGATACAAAATGAGCGCTCAATTGGTTTGGCTATGCTCTGACTAACAAATACTATGCATTTGACAACTAGTGGTGGCAATTTGACAAAAGCACGGTTTGGAAATATTTTTGTCTTTTAGCTTAACGACATGCTGGTTGGCCATATAACTACTTCTTCAGGTTTGACAGGACATTAGATCCTGTACTTATAGTAATTATGTCTTTCCTTTCTGTATGATCATCCTGAAGGACAGTTGGTCTTCATTTCTTTTTTTGTAGAATGACACTTGTTTTTTCTTTTGTCGGATTGACTATACGTAGTACCTTTGTGATCCTCAGGCTCGCGGCTCTAATTTGAGCACGGACCGGTACCGCTGTGCCCACTTTTAGGTACCCCTTCCCATGAGAAAACATAAGTCAACGCCACGACTGGCGTGCAACCCCTCAATAGATTCCCCTTGTCGAGACTAACCCAAATATGTATAAAGACACCCCATAAAAATGTGTCCCGAACCCAGGGGAACGGTCTAAAGCACCCTACCCTGGGAAAAATTTGGCATGGACCCTCCCCAAGAGCTTATTTCCCCCTGTAGACCGAATACGGTGCTGTTACATATTTTAACCGGACGGACGTTCCGAGTCCGAATCCGGATTTCCTTTGGCACTCTGGCCATTTTTGAAGGGACTCCCACCCTCCTTTTTCTCTCTTTGCCCTCTTTTCACCTCTTTTTACCCTCGTTTCTTTGTTTTGTTTACTTAAGCTGCGTCGTCTAACCCCAACCCCATATGTATGTATATAGATATGTATGTACATATGTATGCAGATATAGCTCATATAAAATGAGGACAGATTTGTTAGCAACTTGATAGCTTCATATCAGGGAGTAACCGGAATTCCGGTTCCGGCGAAAATCGTGTTCCGGTTGCGGTTCCGGCAAAGGGCAAAAACCATACCGGAACCGGAATTCAGGTTTAAAAATTGAAATTGCAGGTTTGAAATTTTCCGCGTTTTTTGCTTCATCCTGCAATCTAAACATATGTAATTATATTATACAATGATCAAGCTCCAATACAACCAAGCAAAAGAAAAGATTAACTAAGCAATTTGACGTTTGAAACGCAAGTAGGGCACATAATTTCAGTTGGAATTTTTCATAATAACCTGCAGGAGTTTGTTAACAAATCAAAGCCACGTCGATGCTTGTAGCAGCTATTTTGCACATCCAGAAGTCTGTGGGATACGTTTTCATTAAACCTGTCCAACTCGGTAACAGAGTATGGCTTACGCAGAAGTACTTAGGGTATGCTTGGCTAGCATAAATTGCGTCAAGCACCCGCCAGTGCGCTTGTAAACTTGGTAAACTAGTCTAAATTGAAGTAAACTAACGTTATCTGCAACGCAGCTAGAAACTGCTTTCTTGGCAATGAACTGTATTTATTGAAACTTTGCGAGCAGCATCACAGTGTGTCTCATTTAAAGCATTCTGATTAGAAAGTTATCATCATTATGATCTGACGGATACTGTTTGTCCAACGCTAGCCTAAACAGTGTCTCTGACCACTGATCAGAAAATTACCTTCTATCCGTTATTTTCTCTTAGAATCGTATAAACCAATAATTTTAAGTTTCCTACAGAGGAACATGCAACAAACGTATGGGTAGTAAATGGAGACAGAGCGAAAGTGTGTATTCTACGCTCCCAGCTTTGTAAGCACATTCGATTTGACGCAGTATACGCAATGGTGTATAGTGGAAGACATTTTTTTGCTCTGAATGTCCAAACCGGCATGTTTGATCGATAAATAAACATTATTAGCTTCCACAGTCTCTTTAAAGTTTCAGAAAGGCAATAATACCATCGCAATACATTAAGTTTAATGTAAACGTAATTTTTAATGCATTTTAAATCCACTATACCTTCATTTCTTCCATCATCTGTTTTACTATATATAAATTTCGAAGACCAGGTTCCGGTTCCGGTTATTCCCTGCTTCATATAGAGTTAATATAAAATTAGTATTAAATCGCTTATCATTAAGTAAACAACGAGTATGTATAAAATAATATCAAGTTCATATAAAATTCGGCATTGGCGTATCGTTAGCTTGCTGTTTTCTGTGACATTAGTAGTCCATCCAAGCCGGCATCTATGTGAGCAAATAGTCCATTGCAAAAGACGACTTAATGTAGGTGGCTGATGTTAGTAAGTAAATACCTTTGATCTGAACTTTCCGCATTTATATTAATTTGATTTAAAGTTAACATTAAGACAATGTCAACAGCTCTGGAAACTTCCTAGCATTTCAAGGTGGACTTGATATTAAAGCAGCCGTTATATTCGTCGAATGGACGGTAATATTTGCGTAGCCACCAGTTCAGTATAGTTTAACATTTACTAATAAACCAAAACTAGCTTTAATATGTCGCTTATTTGGAGTTTATATAGCTTAATTCAAAAGTTTAGCAGAAGCTTCTAGAAAGTTTGTATGATTTTATATAGGGTTTTGTAGTAAATAAAGCAAAATCAATTTAATTAGGTATAAAATTTATATAAAATCGGCCCCAAATATGATCGGAACATGGCCGATAAGAATATTTTTAAAGTCTTAGAAAATGGGGTCAGATCTCCCCAAAAGTGCTGAATAAGCACTTCAACCGTCCAAAAGTTTCAAAAATTTAAAATTTCAAATCAGAGTATAAAAGCAGAGACGCACGAACTCTGCAGAGTTCAGTACGACTGCGGCAGCGCAGAGTTCGGTCGTTTTGCAGACCGGCTCTGTCGCTTTGATTATTACTACAGTTTCGGTCCAGTATGCTTTCTTCTTATGGTTTTGCTGATTGCTTTTGTGGTTGGACGGACAACCGCGATGGACGCCGAGTCGAAGGATACGAAGGTGTAAGTGCGGATGGAGAGTCGTGGGCGATAAGGGATAGGATTGGCTCTGAGAATAGTTAAGGTACGAATGAACAGCTCGTATTGATTAGTTTTTGATCCTAAGCCTCCCGGACTCCCGGTCCACACTTCCGTTTACATGATAACACTATCCGTCCTAGCTTGTCCCGCAGGCACGAAGTGATGACTAGCCGCCCAAACAAATTAATTCGGCAGCCGTAGCCGTGTTGAACCTCCCTCGGTCAATGAGTTAGGGTACAAACAAACGCGACACTCGCGTCAAGATTGATTTCACATGATTCCCTGAGCTGAGTTAGGATTTAGGAAAATATTCTCTGAGCTGAATGAGGTTAAACAAAACATTTTGGTTGAGAGCATTTTGGTTAAACAAGACATTTCGATTAGCTCTCGATTTCGATTAGTGTTTCTGGACTACGTTACCGTAGGAACCCAGTCGAATTTTATCCATAAGGCAATAATGTCATAGGCAATGCCCACAATGGCGAAATTTTGTATTGAACTACAGACAGACACACTGATTCAATGTCCCGTGAGCGAGACAGCTCACTTAGGTAGGAAATTTTGGCATATCTCGGGAATTCCCCCAGCAAACAGGTTAAAACATTACCCGGATCTCTAAGAGGATCCGAACGATCGATTTAGCACCTAAAACGTTCAAATATCACGTCGGGATCATAAACCCGATGACCTTGAATGGGCTCGTCCTTGCTATAATAGGAAAAGTTTAATATTTCAAGAATTACTCCAGGAATCTTGTTAGAAGTTTCTTCGTGATGCTCTCGGTTAATGAATGTAGTTATAAAACCTGTCGATTTCATTTCGGAACAATAAACGCGACGACCCTAAAGGGGCGCGTTCCCACCAAAATGTGAAAATTTAAATATCTTAGGATTTACTCCAGGAATTTTGCTAAAACCTTGTCCGTTTCTTCGTAGCACTCACTGTCTACTAACGAATAGGACTTCAAAACATATCGATTTCGAGTCGGAACCCCAAACCCGACGGCCTTGAAGAGGCCTAACCCCACCAAATAAGTAAAAGTAAAATATTTTAAGACCCTCTCCAGGAACTTTGTTAAAAACTCTCGCTGTTTCTTCGTAGGAATGTCCGCTACCGGACACCACCTTAAAACCCAGTATTAGCAAGTCGGGATCACAAACCCGACGGCCCAATAGACGTTTGCTCCCACCCAAAATTGCAACCGTTTGTAACTCGAAATTCCCTCCAGGAATCTCGCGGATTTTTATTATACAAATAGAGGCCCGTTAGGTCTTCCATTTGAGCTACTAAGCCCGGCAAAGCCATTGCTCATTCAAAAATTATGAAAATTATGGACCCGGGTAGAGCAAAATCCGACCAGGGTCGACACAAATTTCACAGAACTTTCTGCCTTATGCGGTTTTGTACACAGCTTTGTAAGTTGGTTTTGGTTTTGTCTTTGCACGTATTTCTGAGTCTCTCTCTAGGTGTATATGTAGCGATAATGCAGCACGAAAGCCGTCAGAGACTTGAATCTCCAATATACGGCCGCTGCAACGAAATTATCAAATTCACCAGAGTTGGTAAATTTGCTAGTAGTGGCAAAGTTTTAGAGAAACAAAATTGACGATATCGCTAGACACGATGCCGGCTGTATCGGGTCTTGGCCCGACCGACCACTTTTTGTGAGGACCATTGACCCGGTTCTAGCCAATTGTCCAAATTAGGTCGAACCCAGCCCCTATGCAAAATTTCACAGAGAAAGGCTGGCAAATTAGTAAGATATTGCAAGCTATAGGTTCTCCCCAGCCCCTACCGTTTTGTACCGAGCAATCAAAGGATAGAAATTGAGTGTAACTCTGTTAAGAACATTGTTACGGTTGTCACGACAACCGGGGCCTCCGCTTATTGACTCGCTTTGTCGAGTAGGAACTGTCACAAATTTCACTGAAACTTTAGCTTTAAACAGAGCCCTTTTCGAGAGCCTTCCTTTATAGATGAAATAACCGCAGGTTTCATATGCCACGTTCACATTAAGTTGCGTGCAGTGACTGCACACTGTGTCACAAATGCAACAGCTTTGCCACGAATTGAAAATTGTGATTGTGGCAATTCTTTATCTGTGCCAACATGGCAAGACATATGAAATTCCATGCCGCTTGAGACCTAAACAGTAGTAATGACACAGCGCGGTGTGGCAATGCCATTGCATTGCCACGTTTTAGTGACAATGACGCTACACATCCACATGCCGTCGTGGCGTTGGTGCAGCAGCGACCCGTTGTGGCTTTGGTAAAGCACTGCCACGCTATGGCTTTGCGAGTAAAGAAGTAACCACACGCACCTTCGGTAAGGCAATACCCATACAGGGCCCGAAGTCCAAGGGGGATGTTGGGTCCTCAGGCTCGGGCATTCGGCCTACGAGGGGGGAAATCGGTCGGCGGGGGGTTGAGGTCGTCTGGCTGACCAATTCTCTATTGTTGCAAATTTATTGAATTCCTGCTACTGAATGGTATGAGTTTTGTCGTATCTTACCGAAAGTATACAGTTAGTTTACCTCTGGAAGTAAGGGTTAACTCATTCATTGTGCAGATTTAGTGTATATCAAATTCCAAAGCTTGACCCATTTGTTAAATGTAGCCACCAAAATTTTGAAAGAGACAAAGATAGGTATTTTTAGCCATTGAATAACTTTGCTTTAGTACAGATGATCGTAATAACGAGCGTAAGATTTCCACCTTTTGTCAAATTATTGATATTGTATATAATAGTAATAATCGCTATATAATACAACTTAATCAAAGATATGTTGCCTTCCGTAACGGCATTTTATTCATATCTCAAACTCTAAACTAAAGTTGGTCATTTTGATGTTCATCAGCAGCACTAATCAGAGTTACTTTTGTGTTTCGATGCATATTATCCTTGTCCTATAAATGTTCGGTAGGCTAACCCTTATTCTACAGGAGAGCAAATCAAGCGGAAATGAAAAATTGATTGCTAAGGCTGGCATTGAAAATTTAAACTTCAATAGTTGAGCATCGTTATTACAACATCAATGATAACTGATTATTTGATTCGTGTATGCAGGCTGGAATTTATTTCACAAGTTTAAAACATTAATATCGAACAAATATAGAAATAACGATTTAGATTTTGTTGGCAGCTGGTGAAGACACGGTGTTTGCAGCATAATAAATGACTGCACAAATGCGCCATACTACATCAAATATAGATTCAAACACAAGGAAAACAACACCGAGGAGTGACCTGGTCTGCAAAAATGCAAACAAACTAGACTTTGACAAATGACACAGTGTAGACATAAATTATTGATTCAACAGTTTAAATATATTATTGATGCCATAAATAAAGCTGACTTATAGCGAAACTAAAGACATAGTTCAAAGTTATATTTCTTCGAGATGGCATGATGTTTTAAACGCGTTTAAAATGTGCGTAATGGCCAACATCCGTGAATGGAAACCGCAAATCACTTTGATTGTTGCGATTTATGAGACTTTGATTATTGTTGGAAGCTAATGTAACAGATTCTTACGGATCGTTACGAGGTGGATAATCCTGACCACAGCCTAATGGCCAACTTTTATCGAAAACCCATAATCTTGACCACATAGCAATGGTCAACTTTTACGAAAATCTTGACCACACGATAATGGTCAACATTTAAAATAAATCTGACCACACCCAATGGTTAACATTTTTTCGAACAAAAATAAATCTGACCACACCCAATGGTTAACATTTTTTTCGAATAAAAATAAATCTGACCACAGTGCCATGGTCAACATTTTTCGACCACCAATAATTATGTCCACAGTGTAATGGACAACATTTTTTTCGAGTACCAAAAATCCCGTCCACAGTATAGTGGACAACATTTTTCCGAATACGAAAAATCCCGACCACAGGGTAATGGTCAACATTTGGTTGAGTTCCTCAATAATCATGACCACGTGTACAGTGGTCAACATTTCTGAATTCTGTCACCAGTTTCTCCCCAACCTGAACACCCGGCGGGAATTACCCAGAAAAGGTACGGAACCCACCTTCGCCCTATAATACGTACATTTATGTAAGCAGAACCAATTAACCTCCTCTGAACGCAAACAAATATGTAAATTGAGCTTCTCCATAT